>JBCFYV010000798.1:272636-338112 GCA_039000515.1 Timema cristinae
TTTTACTAATTTACCCATTCGTAATAGAATAACACTTCTCAGACACCCCATTAAGAACAACAATAGTAATCTTGGTTTGATGCTTCACAAATAAATAACCAGAAATAGCGCTAGCTCTCAACAATCAATTCTCAAACAACCCAAAAATGGGATTAACTACTGAGGATGCTATAGATAAGTGGTATTCAACCTGGCGTACGAGACTACATATTAAGGGTACATAAAATTATTAAAAATATGTATTCATATATGTTATTTCATGATACAAATTGAATAATCGGGGCCAGATTTAGGGTTAACCACAAGAAACCCTAGCATAACGCTATAGATCTGGGATATTCAATCCCCTCTCTCTCCCTGTTGACATTCATTATGTGCCTCAACACTTTTGGGGTACAAAGTTGATGATAAAATATATCAAAGGATACGCGAACAAAAAAGGTTAAATTCCACTGCTCTAGAATCCTCTACAGTCCAGTCAACAAAGTAAAAAAAAGGGGAAATAATTCGTGTAGTCGCAAATTTTTGAACAGTGGTAGGGGGGAGTACCATAAACAACATGCTAAAAATCCTGACCGGTGGGGGGTGAGCGGGGGGGGGGGGGGGTAGGGAGCGTTTAAAGGTCATTCTTCCACGTTATTCTCGTATAACTCGAAAAACGTGACCGCTAACGAAAAGGTGTTCAGGTACAAAATTAATCTAAATTAAATTCCCTACAAAAATGTTCCTATTCATTTTTTCTCTAGGATGAATTGTTTATGATATGCAGGGGATGGAAAAATCGCGGATTATTAAAAATGGTGTTTTAATGGTATAAAATTAATGTTTAATGTTAAATGAACTTAGTACAGAACAACTACATTACTTATTAAAAACAAACCTCTTATCTTGAATGTGTAAATCTCAAAAATCAACAATTGAATCATCATAATTATCATCATCGTCATCATCATCTTGAAGATCGAGTAAAGGTGCACCATTCGTACATGTACCATGGCACGTGCCGCACACCATGGAGCATGGAATTCCGGCTTTTCGGCATCCACATCGTCCCCCACACCCAGTAGAACATCGGCAAAAGATGTTGTTCGGTATCGCTTCAGGTGCTACTGGGTCTTTGGTTGTTACAGGGGTGAGCGATCCATCCTCCCCTCGGTTCCATCCCCACTCGGTCGGGGGTAGGGGGTTGTTGAGCCATTGCTGTATCTGTAAGTAAGTAACAAAACCGCTGTAAGTAACAACAAATAGTGTTGTAAAAATAATTAAATAAAAACAATAGGTTAGTAAAATTAATATAACTTACCTGTAAATATACTCTAAAAGAGTGTTGCTGCGCAGCTCCTGTGGTTGGTGGCAGTGAGGCGAGATCTGGTTTTGGCTTCGTTGATGCGTTTAGGAATGCAGCATACCGGCGTTGATTCAGGTCTTGCTGCTCTGCATTCGCTTGGTAAATTTCTAAAAACATTTTCTCACCAGCCTGTGCGACCTTGTTTGCTGGTGTCAAGGGGTTAGTAAAAATGTCTGATATTGTCTTCATTTGCCTAGGAATCTTGCTGAACAGCTTAACCATTCCTGCTTTACTCTTTTTGTAAATGGTGGAGGTGGTGTCACACCCACTAAAGTCATGGAGAATGAGGATGGTTTCAGCAAAAGGAAGTTGTTGGAGTTTGTTTGTTGGAAACCATTTTTATTCCACCTTGCCCCTGCCCAGCTTCATGAAGTATACGTTACTCTTTGGTTGTGCAAAAGCAATGAGTAAAACAATCAAGTCGACATCTTCCCCTATTATTGTGACAGCTTTCTCTAACCCACATCTCACTATGGTGTCATCAGCATCCCCTGTAGCAATTACTGTTTCTATTCCCCTCGCTGCCATTTTTTCACTGAGGAGTTGAATAAGCTTAGTTTTGTTATTCTCGTTTACGAGAAAATGCTCTTGTTGAACAGTGACATTCATACTTTCATTAAAATTAATGTCAACCGAAGTTTTTGTGAGGCCCCTTCTCTTCTGCTCTGCTCGTTTTGTACTGTTGACGTCGCCATAACCATCGAAAACCACAGTACAGTTTTGACCGTAATGTTTGAGTACATAGGCTATGTATTGATCGCAAAGTACAGAAATCTTGGTACCCATATTCCATTTCACGTGGTGAAGGAGGAAGCCTCCATCTAATACATTGGTGCTCGTTTGTAGATCATGAGTTTCATAATTATCCTCTGGAAGAGCATCGTAAAGAGAAGACTTCTTTTCTTTCCTCATTACCCCTTCATTAAAGAGAGCCAACGGGAATGGAGATAATTCATATTCCATAAGCTGTGCAACATCTTCATCACTCTTTTTTGCAATGGCAGTTCTTTGGAAAATGGTCAGAGGGTCTACAGTCACTGTTTCACCGTTCAATTTTACGGCATTGCTCATACTAGCCAATACCAACACTACATTCTTCTTGGTCTGTTTTATATCACCAAAATTACAACCAACAAAACTCTGCATGGTTGCGGTACCAATTTATAGGGCTCGATGACTATTTATTTTTGAGTTTCCGATTATCCCTGTTGACAGAGACATAAGTGAATTTATTTTCGGAAAAGGAGGATGGTCATTGAACCATTCATAAATCTTTACCCTGTCTTGCCCATCCCTATTTTGCCATGATACCTGGAAATCAACATGCTGCTCCCCACTTGTAAAAATCACTCCGGTAAACTCCTCTATTGACGATCAGATGGCGGTTGCTCCAGGGGACCCACCAACCCACTTCGTTAGAACCGAATCAGTTATTCCTCTTCCTCGCGTCAGGCCACCTGAGCTTTTCATGGAGTGCATTAGAGTCTGCTCTATGGTCATGTCTGACCAAACTCCTGTCCAACGTGAAGCAGTTCGATTTATGGTGAAATAACCCTTATCTGCAAAGTCCTTGAACACATGTGGGTGGCTAGTTTTCAATGATAGCATGTCTTGAACGTAAAGATGGGTACATTTTGCATATTGAAAATGACCGCTTGCATGGAAGAATGGTATCATTTTCTGAACACAAGCCGAGTGGCCATTCCAATCACCACGGTGCTCAGAATCTATGAACTTCTTCATCAATTAAACCATGTTAAAATATTGCACCCACAAAGCAGCGGTAGGCCCGTTCTTCTCGACACGATCCAACTCATTCTTGAATTTATTTAAAATTGATGCCAACCAAGTATCCCCCTCAACTTTTTGTAATGTAAGATCTTCCATATTGCTCAAAATGCTGATAATCTGCTTCTTTTCTTCTTCAGAGACGCTAGCTTCTTCAAGAACGATCCGAGCTAAAACAGCTTGAACGAGTAAATGTCCTCGGACGGCTTTGCTGAAAGCATGCCCAGTTAAGATCTTGTCGACTGAATTTGCAGCATAAACTAGACATAACACGTCTTTCAGCCCAGACCCTGCCATTGTGTGACCAATGCACCCCATGAAGGACATGAATGTATGAGATCCTCCCAATCTCACGGAAATTATCCCAGACTGGATTTCTCGAGCCTTTATGTACAACGGTTGGTCGACAGTAACAAAACAAATTGCGGCACCTTGCTGCTGGCTATCGTTGGCAGCGTATTGTAAAGCCGTGTACACAGTGCTGTAGTCACTTGGTGGTGAATTAATGAAGGGCAGGAATTTTACTACACTTCCTTCACCATTGATTATGTTACTGACAAACTGCATAAATCCCTTCCATTCATGAATTACTGGCACTTCTGAAGTGGGTTGCACTAAGTGGAGCCACTTACCACACATCCACAGAATATCTTGCAAGGTGGGTGTAAATATGTCGGCTGGAATTGGATTCAGCATGTTCAAGTCAAGAACAGTAATCTGCCGTAATGCATTGCTTTTCCGATGTTCAAATGTCTGAGGTTCCATAACACCTAGGTGGCCTACTTCTGTGGCAGAGGGAGACGATTTAAGCCTCTGGATTTCTTCAGATGGTGGGAGAGCTGAGGCTGGAGTGATGCATTTTATGCCTCCCATGCTGTGAAAAGTATTCCAACCATCGATAGTGGAGACATTTAAATCTGCATTGTCGAATACATATTGACAAAATGTTGCACTTGGGCAGGCTCTTCAGTGTGGTAGACAGTTGATATCTCCAGCTGTTGAGCTGCGTGATAAGTTCCACTGAATCCCAAACCAGCAAGTAGATTGACCAAGTTTTTTGATTCAAACTTTCTGTGAATGAACAGAGCGACAGCATGTAGGATAGGAGATATGAAAGATCGAGGACGAATGGCAGCAATGAGATAATGGGATATAGATGTCAGCTTCTTTTCAATTTTCTCTTTTGCCCTTTTCTTTGCTGAAATGCAGTCCACGAAGACACGGAGTATACGAGGTACCATTTCCTCAGCCCCACTACAGAATTTGTCACAAGGTGGAAAAACAGAATTGTCATAAGCCATTGACTCAATATCTTCCAAGATTACTGCGGCAGCTGCTTTTACTATTCTCTCCCGTTCTGCTTGTTCGTCTTTGCACCTCGAAGAATACCACATATCATTCAAAAAAATTTCGCCTGCACTTCGAAAGCATACAACAGTTCTTCTTGTGCGAATTGTGCTGAAAACAATGCGGTCCCCATATTATTCTCTCATTCTCTCCTTGATTGTCTTTATATGAGGTATTGTTCCCGAAGCTTGTTCCAACAACTCGTCCAAGGAAAACTGGCAGTCGTCATTTCCTTCTATGTAATTGAATATCTCCTCCATTGATGCAGAAATTCCTACATCCTCTTTTTCTTGATGTAGGTGCAGAGGCTATAAATAACTTTTTATAGCAATCCTCATGATAGATTGCATCTGCAGCGTGTAGATCCCCAACTGAACAGATACGTCTTAGGATGGTGTCTCCCCATTCATCCTTCCTCTCCTGTGCACGAATTGTAATAGTATTGTCGTAACTAAAGGATCGAACATTGTAAACATTTAGCCGCAAATGTTGGGGTATTTTTCTTCTGTTTATCATGAAATTCATTGCCAATACCTTCCGCACAAAACAGACAGTTAGTTTTAAAATCAAATTTCACTTCAGCTGAACGCAAACTTGAGGCAGAATGTGACGTTGAAAGCTGTTGCTCTGAAAGAGCTTCTCTCATAAATCTTTTAATTGAGTCAGCTCTAGTGTACTCTTTTCTACAAGATTCATGAACAACACCATGTTTCTTGTTCCTGAAACCTTCAGCTTTCCCATCTTTTCTTAAATCACTTGCATTCACCAATCCACATATCCCCTTTTCACCAACGTTACATTCATCACTGACAACACCACACTCACAAATTAAACATTCCTCATCCATTGTTTATAGGTACAACTATACCTACCTTATTGATTTTAAGGTGTATACACTAAATCCGTCTAAGATAATACAACAAAGAATTATTTTAAAAAACAGCAGTGTTAACTATAGGCAGAAGTTTACTCTAAATTAGGTTAATAAACCGTCCCTAACAATGTTCTGTAGCAATATTAAGACGGATACCATTTAATATAATGGAAACCCGTATAAATCCCAAATCTCTGTGCGTTGTAATATTACGTGGCGTTGGTAGCAAGCAAAGTGTTAATAAATGCAAATAAGTACTCACATAATAAACTGAGCATAACTCAACTATATAAACACGATCACAGTGAAGTTATTTTGTCGACTAAACATAACAGAACTGGACGTGAAATACGTTGAGGAGGTAGAGACGAGATTAGGGGAGAGGGACTGCGCACAAACGAAGGAGTTGCTTGGCCTCATTCCAGCCAGCCACCTGCCTTCCCTCACGCTTCAGCCCTCCAAACCCCTACCCCTCAATATCCCCAGCACACAATTTATCTCTTAATACAGCACTACTGCACTTAGGTGTTGTACAGACATTTAATATTAGGTCTGAACCCACTTCATTTAACATTAAACATTAATTTTATACCATTAAAACACATTTTTAATAATCCGGATTTTCCATCCCCTGCATATCATAAACAATTCATCCTAGAGAAAAAATGAATAGGAACATTTTTTTAGGAATTCAATTTAGATTAATTTTGTACATGGACACCTTTTCGTTAGAGGTCACGGTTTTCGAGTTATACGAGAATACGTGGAAGAATGACCTTAAACGCTCCCCTACCCCCCGCTCACCCCCCACCGGTCAGGATTTTTAGTATGTTGTTTATGGTACTCCCCCTACCACTGTACAAAAATTTCGACTACACGAATTATTTCCCCTATTCGACCTTTTTTGGTCTTCGTTGAACTGGCCATACACAGTAACATTTTTCAAAAACCCAACTACTATAAGCTAGTTCTGTAAGAAACCTAGTTCCACTTCATTTTTGCGCACATCCTAACCCCCTTTCTGACATTATATCCATTTCTCACCCACATTTCATTATTTTAAAAAGCTGTTTTTTTATTATCAGGTCTTACTACCGTTCAAGCTATACGCATATAATATGATTACTCTTATGGGGAAAAGATTAGGAAGGAAGCGTTTTAGAGGTATTATACCCGGGTTTGCATGGGAGGAGAGTGATAAACCAATTAGAAAACCCACCTTAAGTGGAACCGATCGTAATTTGAAAACCTGATCTCCCATCATCAGCAGGCCTGTCTAACACAAGAGTTACGCCTTAAGCCATTCGGCCACTGAAGCAGTTATAAAACTGTTCTTACTTATCATACACTAGTCCACCCGCACACATTAACCTATCCATACGCGTTACGCAGAGGGGACGCGCATGTAGTAACTATATTTGTCCCGTATTATAGAAATGCACACTAACAACGTATATTATAAAATTGAGGATAAAAAGTTTCTACAAAAATTATTAATCTGTCTTCATACCTATGGTTCTTTGTTGGAAACATCTTATATCTAATAATAATTGATTAGACTACAAATAAACTGCATCGGGGTTTGCAATGTAAAACCACACTTCTAACAATAAACTAGGTTGCCGATTCCTAGGATGTTGGAGTTAAAATTCTGGTTGGGTGTACTCAAAAGGAAGTTTACTTAAAAGATTCTCACTCTCTCCATGAAAACATGAGTACATTTATTCTTTAAGTCTACCTAACTCATCCATACCCCACTAGCTATGTGGAAGCCTGGATAGTTTTAAGACGTGGTGCCCTGTTATTTTTTGCAATTAATGCTGACAAAGTTACAACTATTGAAGTTTTAGCCTACATCTACTCACAATCCAGTGTGCATCTCCTTAAGCAAAATTCGTATGTATCTGATATCTGGCCTTTGTTCTGGTTCTTCGTCCCAGCAGCATCTCATGCACTTCTCCACAAAATCTGGAAGGTCTAGGTGGTCAATGGGGGGTCGGAAGAGTTGTCCATCTGGTGGACATCTCACCGAGATACAATTTCTGAAACAATATAAAAGTGTAAAACTAGGGCACTAAGAGAAAATTTTTGGCGATATTGCCAGATCGACGCCCCACCCAGTCATGAGGTGTTGCCACGTCGAATCCGGCCCCCTTCCTCAATTGGGCCATTCTACTTCCCCCTTCTTCACCTTACAGTCAATGAGCGTCCAGCCCTTAATCCTCTCCCTCTCTCCTAAACCTTACAACCAATGAGTATCTAGTATCCTCCAGGGTGGTGGATTCAAGAATAGTGGATCCCTACCCTCTTCTAAGTGTTACAGCCAATGAACTGATTCAAGATAGAGGATCCCCAGACCCCTCCGAAACCTTACAGCTAATGAGTGTCTAGAAAAACTTACAGCCAATGACCGGATCAGATATGGCAGATCCCCACCCTCTCCTAGACTTAACAGCTACCACAAGGTGGCGTTGCCAATAAAAAAAATTAATACAAGAATATAACATTTATTCATAACATTAATCAATAATAATTGATGCATTAGCCCTTGACCTCGGTCCCGGCACAAATTTATCTGATTACCAAAACCTTCCTTCACCTCTGACAAGACATCTTGTGAATGTGAGGAATGCAGGTCTCCACCGTGGTTTGTATTCCACGTTAAACTGTAGGTCCTTCATTTCATCTCACAATCACCATACCATTACACATTAGCGTAAGTTCGTATCAACCCAATGGATATAAGACGCGGTGCTACTACTACTACTACTACTACTACTATTACTACTACTACTACTACTATATAATAATAATAATAATAATAATAATAATAATTAGCCTTGAGCTATAAACTTAAAGTAAATTAGCGTCTGGCTAACCTTACAACTAATGATTGTCTATCCCTGACGCCTTCACACTTCCCTATCCGAAGAATGTATGACCCCCGATTACCCCTCATCTTGCCTAGTTTAAAATGGTTCTCGGTTTTTACTCACTATCACTCACTCTACAGCTATAAACATGTAAGGAGTTGTGTATTATCATTCAAGACTTCATCCAGCCACCCGGGATATTTAATGCCCTGAATCCGACGCTATAAATCGTCATAGAAATGTCAGCTTCAAAAGATACTCCTCGATTACATAATGATCTTGCTTCTATCTAAAATTGTAAAGCCTGCAACGTTAATAATTACCCTGGTGGCGTTAGCCTAGCTCCCACGAATAATTACCCTGGTGGCGTGTAGCCTAGCTCCTACGAATAATCACCCTGGTGGCGTGAGCCTAGCTCCCACGAATAATCCCCTGGTGGCGTGTAGCCTAGCTCCACGAATAATCACCCTGGTGGCGTGTAGCCTAGCTCCCCGAATAATTATCCTGGTGGAGTGTAGCCTAGCTCCCGAATAATCACCCTGGTGGCGTGCAGCCTAACTCCTACGAATAATCACCCTGGTGGCGTGTAGCCTAGCTCCCACGAATAATTACCCTGGTGGCGTGTAGCCTAGCTCCTACGAATAATTACCCTGGCGGAGTGCAGCCTAGCTCCCACGAATAATCACCCTGGTGGCGTGTAGCCTAGCTCCCACGAATAATTATCCTGGTGGAGTGTAGCATAGCTCCTACGAATAATCACCCTGGTGGCGTGTAGCCTAGCTCCCACGAATAATCACCCTGGTGGCGTGCAGCCTAGCTCCCACGAATAATCACCCTGGTGGAGTGCAGCCTAGCTCCCACGAATAATCACCCTGGTGGCGTGCAGCCTAGCTCCTACGAATAATTATCCTGGTTACGTGTAATAACCTAACTAGAGTTAATAATTACCCTGGTGGAGTGCAGCCTAGCTCCCACGAATAATTATCCTGGTTACGTGTAATAACCTAACCAAGAGTTAATAATTACCCTGGTGGCGTGCAGCCTAGCTCCCACGAATAATCACCCTGGTGGCGTGTAGCCTAGCTCCCACGAATAATCACCCTGGTGGCGTGCAGCTTAGCTCCTACGAATAATCACCCTGGTGGCGTGCAGCCTAGCTCCTACGAATAATCACCCTGGTGGCGTGCAGCCTAGCTCTTACGAATAATCACCCTGGTGGCGTGCAGCCTAGCTCCCACGAATAATCACCCTGGTGGCGTGTAGCCTAGCTCCCACGAATAATCACCCTGGTGGCGTGTAGCTTAGCTCCCACGAATAATCACCCTGGTGGAGTGCAGCCTAGCTCCCACGAATAATCACCCTGGTGGCGTGCAGCCTAGCTCCTACGAATAATTATCCTGGTTACGTGTAATAACCTAACTAGAGTTAATAATTACCCTGGTGGAGTGCAGCCTAGCTCCCACGAATAATTATCCTGGTTACGTGTAATAACCTAACTAGAGTTAATAATTACCCTGGTGGAGTGCAGCCTAGCTCCCACGAATAATTATCCTGGTTACGTGTAATAACCTAACTAGAGTTAATAATTACCCTGGTGGAGTGCAGCCTAGCTCCCACGAATAATTATCCTGGTTACGTGTAATAACCTAACTAGAGTTAATAATTACCCTGGTGGAGTGCAGCCTAGCTCCTACGAATAATCACCCTGGTGGAGTGCAGCCTAGCTCCTACGAATAATCACCCTGGTGGCGTGTAATAACTTAACTAGAGTTAATAATTACGCTGATGGCGTACAAATCAACTAGTGTTATGTGTGTGGACTTGAATAGGTCTATACTTGATCGGCTGGTGACATCCCTATATTATAATTATTAATATTTATTTACTTATAATTCGTGTTGCATTTCGTCCCCTGAACCCTTCCTTTCACTGGCACCCATTATTTGTATTATATATATATTTACTATTACGTTTTGTTTTACTTTTTCCTTATAATGAGTGCTGCATCTCGACTCCTGACGCTACCCCTCCTTGGCAGCCGCTCCTCCTACTACATCCAGAACTCTCAACGGCAGCATCGAAGATTATCCTTTGAAGCTGGCATATTTATGACACTTTATAATGTTGGGTTTAGGGCGTTTAACATTCCTTCCTGGGTGACAGGATGAAGTCTTGGGAATAATACACAACTCCTGACATGTTTATAGCCACATAAGGAAGATGGGGCGTAAAACCAACATCCATATTTAACTATGGAGGAGGGGTGGTAAGCCAGGTGTTGAACCTTATTTGGGTAAGGTAGTGTGGAGGTGTCAGGAAAAGGCTCAATTATTATTGATTAATGTTTTAAATAAATGATATATTATTTTATTTATGTTGTTTATTGGCAACGCAACCTCAGGGTTGTCATTGTGGTAACTGTAAGGTTTAGGAGGGGGACGAGGATCCACAATATTGGATCCTGTCATTGGCTGTAAAATTTGCTAGACTCTTATTGACTGTATAGTTTAGGAGGAGAGTTTGGGATCCACTATCTTAAATCCACCATCATGGAGTAGGGGACTAGCTGCTCATTGATTGAAAGAATTAAGAGGAAGGGGGATGGGCTTTACGTTCATTGTCTGTAAGGTTAATGAGGGGTATGGGCTGACTGGTAGTGGCGTAGATGGGGCAACACCGCCCAACTGAGCAGGGCGTTGATCTGGCAACGTTGCCACAAAATATGATCCAAAAGCCCCTTTTTTATCTTACTAACAACAATATAATAGACACCCTATCCACCCTAAAAGAAGCATTTTTACCTTGGCTGATTTCATTACTGGCCTATCTTATAAGCCACATAATAGCAAATCTATGCAAGGCAAGCTTTCAATCTTTCAGAGTAAGTTGAGGGTGCAGAGGTTGCTCTAAGGTGGCATATATTGTAACAACGCACCACTCTCTGATAAACCCTGTGTACCCCAAGGACCAGCCCTGCCCACAATTTCGTACAACACTATAGCGAATGAGTAGACGTCTGCTTTCTGTGTACCCTGGCAGGGGCAGCGGGATGTCTTAATAATTCCGGAGCTCGCCAAAGCAGTCGCTTGTTTTCCTTCGCCTTAGAGTTTGGTTCTTCTTGGCCCGCTGCAAATAAATAAATAAATGCTAAATAAGTGTACGGTAATAAATGTAAAAGTAAAAATTGTTGAACTTTTAAGTCCATACATCTGACACACACACACACACACACACAATAATAGCCAACTAGGATATTTTACAATGATTATGCCCTCGAGCCCACATCATATTTACCTACCTTTGAACTCATGCAATCCAAAGTCTGATATCTGCAGCACCCAGCGACTGTCCACCAAACAGTTACTGGACCTCAAGTTACCGTGAGAAATTATTTCACTATCATGAAGATAAATCATTCCCTGTTTCGGAAAAAAAAATGACAAATCAATATATTTGAATTTTTCAATTTTATGCTATCCCTTAGTATAGCTATCCCGACCAGCATAGCAACGTAAAGTAAGTGTTAATGATATTAAGATATCCCCTTGACGCGTTGTAGTTGTGTGAGAACTGCAATAAAGTGAAATAATATTGTTTGCATGGCCATTTAATTCTGATTATGTAGGTAAACAATTTCCCAGTAAGCCCAAATACTTGCCATTTAATATATAAAACATTCTAAATGAATGAGTTGGTAAGGTGAGTTATTAAAATATTTATAAAATATATAAACACGTTTCATGCTTGTTGATTTACAAATGTTTGTTGTGCCACATCAAGCTTTCAATATAACAAAAAAAAAAAATTTAAATATGATAAGAGATAATATTGTAATACAACATGAAATTTATGTTAGTAAAAAGACAATAAATGATTAGATTAATAATTTATATTATAAGATTATTATATTTTTTATTTGATTGTTTGAGTAAAAATCTGTTCAATAACCATTAAGTCAAGTAATGTGAATGTTAATCAAAATTAGACTACAGTATGTTCCCGATTATCCAAGGTTGGTGGCACCGAGGATGCCTTGGATGGTACGGAACACAATTTAGATCCTTTCCCTATGGCAAATTAAAGGTCCAATAGTAACAACTTTGTTTTATACACGCTAATGACTAGAAACTTTAAAACAAAGATTCACTAAGCTAAATTTTAACACAATAAACTCTCATAGCTTTTTTTTAAAAAATAGGCCAAAACAATAATCTAAAACCGTGACGTTTAATGGCAGACTACTGAGTGGTGGACAATAATATTTACGGCGCCAAAGTACGTGGAATTTATTTGACAGCTGATGATGCACTCCGCTGATAATACTAAACGCAGAACCAGTTTAGTGCTGTTCATTTTCTAGATAATTCTCACGAAATATACTTTGTGCTACCTCGGATGATCAATCCTTGGACAGTCAGGACTCTAAAGTATACATTGATTAATAAAATATACGTATTAATAAATAGCTATGGCCTTGTATCTGCTTACTATTTGGGTGACAACAAGACTAGAATACTTACGGCCAAACGCAATCATTGACCACGAAAACGTGATGATAGTTATCACTCTTGAGTGCATACCTTGAGAATGTCCGCCACTAATGAAGAAACAAACATGGTGTCCAAATGAAGGTCGTTATTGCCCAGAACGTCCTCAAGGCTTCCTCTGGCACAATAGGCTATTAGCACGCATATGTTGTCATAGTCTACACATGCCCCGATGAATGGGATTATGTTCTCATGACGGACTTCACGAATCTTTTTCATTACAAGATAGAATCATACAAAATATCAAGATTAATATAGTTTGGCATATTTATCGATATCAAAGAAAGGCAAAAAGATTAATGCCCAAGGATGTGAAGTAAAGTGTAGTGGTGGAGTGAGAAAGTTTTAAGAAAAGTTTGGTGGGGGCTGCAAAAGAGGTGTGGGGAAGGATATTAATTTATAAGAGGAAGTGTAAAGAGACAGAATGGTGCAACGAGTAACGGCAGAGTAAAGGAAGCAGTGGAGGAGAATAATAGAGCACTCAGAAGGCGTTTTAAGAATGAGAATGAAAAAATCATAGGAATAATTTAAGAAAAAGAAGAGAAGATTAAGGCGTGTGGCTCAGGAGGCCAGGAAGGATTTGATGAAAAAATGGACAAAGATGCTGGAAAGGGCTGTGGAAAGAAGTAAGTTAGGGGTAAGTTACCTTAATTGGACCTCGCCTACGTTGAACCACTATTGCAATTTGAGTTTTAGGGACAATGTGTTAAGTTTGGTTGCCAACAGTGGTTCTCTAAACTAAAGGAAGGATGATGAAATGACTCACTTCGTTCCAGCGGCCATTAGTAGCAGTTTTACAGCCAGTGAAAGTTTTTGTTATAGTTTGTAATAAAACATTTTAGTGACGCCACAAAGGGCCCACATTCATTCTGCTGAAAGTAATAAATCATAGCATTGTCTCCATAGAAAGTACATTTGTTTAGCTAAAATATGGTGACATAGTTTTTTCTAGTCTAGAATTAAGGCTAGGCCACACTTATTCAGTTACTTGGTAAACTTGCCTAGCTTGGACCACAGCCCATTGCCTGCGATTGAGTGGTACATTGCGGGCAATTGTAAAGTCAATTAAAATAAGAACAAAATTATAAAAGTATTATATATATTATAATTATCGATTAAAAAACCAAATAATTGAAACACCACTTTTTCTCCTACCAGGTCCCAGTTATGTCTGGAAGACGATTTGGGAACTGGTCCGAAAATTACCTGCTTATGGCTATCAGAGCATGCAGTAATTGTGATTACGGTCCAAACGAATGCAGCCGTGTTTATTGGGTGCCTAAAGCTACTATTAAAATATATTCTGACAGCAAAAATGCTTTCGTAAATGAAGCCAAGGCAATGGGAAGACAAGCAACTGTGCTAGACATGGAAAAAACACTCTCATAAAAAAATTGTTTGTTTGACGATAACAGACATTCGTAAATTAACGTTTGATGTCGCAGATAAATATTATCTCCCACACACATTCAAAAAACAAACAAAAAAATGGCTGGACAGAAATAGTTTCAAGCTTTAATGCTTCAAAATAAGAAGCTGTAGCTCCGTAAACCTGAAAATACGTTAATGGCAAGAGCACAAGGTTTTAACTGGCAAAATATGTCCCATTTTTTAATCTTCTAGAGAAAACTGTTGACAAATTTAATATTACGGAAAATAATATCTTTAACGTGGATGAATTAGGATTCAGGACCATACATAAACGTCCCCAAAAAGTGGTTGCTCTAAAAGCGACCATTACAAGTGGAGAGCGTGGTGTTAATAATACTATAGTGGTCTGTGTTAGTGCTACTGAAGTTTATATTCCTCCAATGATCATCTTTAAGAAAAAAAGTGGAATGATGAACTCAAAATTGGTGCTCCTCCAGGTATCATTGTTACGATTTTGGACACAGGCTACATTCACTCAGAATTGTTTGTAAAATGGCTCATGTATTTACACAGTCACATCAACTGCAACAAGGACAACCGAGTACGTCTCCAACTCGAGGGACATATACAAATACTTGGCAGCTTGGGACTTTGCTCGAGAGAATGGTATTATACTGCTGCAGCCACCTGGACACACTACCCCTCATTTACAATCCTTAGATGTTGCTTGATTTTGCCCTCTACAAACATATTTTATACAGGCACAAGAAACATGCCTTTGTATATATAAAGGTGATAAAATCTTACAAACACAGATTGCTAAGCTGATAAATGAAGCGTACGGTAGAGCAGCAACCATTGGAAGCACTGAGAATGCCTCCCATGCCAGTGGCATTTGGCCTGTGAACAGGCATGTTTTATTAGAGAGATTCTGATGCCTTGCTATCTGGTGAAAACTCAGCTGGTACTTCGACCAACACACCCACTGGTAGTAAACCATCACACACGCTGGTACGTTGACTACCACACCACCACACAATGATTTCAAGTGTGTTCTGCAAGAGATATCGCCAATGACAAAACGAAATCCAATACCGGCACAACAAGGCCAGGAAAAAAAGGAAACAGGGAACAGGTCAGAAAGAAGTTGTTATGTCAAGTAGCTCATGCAAATTTCAACTGGAGGAATCTAAAGAAAATCAAGTTAATAGGGCAGCAAAAAGAGTTAAGAAAGCAGTATTTCCAGACAAACAGAAAAGAGTTGTCAAAAAAAAAAGTTGGTTTTGTGCTTTGTGTGATGAAAACCTAGAAGAATAAATGATACAGTGCATGACCTGCCTCACGTGTGTCCATACTAGTTGTGCAGGAGTGGGTGTAAGGAACAAAAAGCAGTACTGTCCCTTTTGCGAGCCTTAGTTATTAAGCTAAATGTTAAATATTGTTTTATTTATTTTATACTTGTTATGTTTAGCAATTTTTTAAATAAACTTAATTATTTTTCTTTTATTCCCATTCAGCATTACTTAAAATACATTTATTTTTCTGCATACAATGAAAGATAGGTGAAATGGTCCACATCAGGCAACTCTTTCCTATATATCCAGGTTAGAAAAAGAAGGAAAGAGAAAAGACAATAAGTTATAAGGATGGAAGAAGAAGGAAGAATGATGAAGACAGAAGAAGAAAAGGAACTATTCAGTGGATATTTGAGAAGAAGTTCAATCCGGAAGAGGAAAGGGAGGAGAGTGAAGCGGAGGATCTTGAAGAACTAGCAAAATATGGAGAAATGGGTCCCACATGGAGAGAGTTGGATGCACTAAAGAAGATGAAACAAGGTAAAGTACCAGGTGTGGCTGAACTAACTGTGGAAATGATAAGAACTGAGATAGAAGCAGGAATACAATGGTAATACACGGTGTTGAGAATGATATGGAAGGATAATAAGGTACGGTACGACTGAAAGAAGGGAATTATAGCAACTATTTGAAATAAAGGAGAGAGGAAAGGTTTTATTCATCAGAGGGGATTAACTGTGATGTGCACTAGCCTTTTATAAAAAAGATGAATAGTAAAAAAAGAACCATTTCGGGACAGGACAGAAAAGACACAACTAATGTGGTATGACCATGTGAGAAGAATGAAGAGGGAAAGAATGATCATGATGATGTTTTATATGGAGGTGGAGGTAGGAGGTCGAGAGGAAGATCAAGGGACAGATGGCTGAAGGGAGTAAGGAGTGTGGAGGAGAGAGGGGAGGACAGGGCCAAGGTGGAGGTAGGAGGTCGAGAGGAAGATCAAGGGACAGATGGCTGAAGGGAGTAAGGAGTGTGGAGGAGAGAGGGGAGGACTGGGCCAAGGTGGAGGTAGGAGGTCGAGAGGAAGACCAAGGGACAGATGGCTGAAGGGAGTAAGGAGTGTGGAGGAGAGAGGGGAGGACTGGGCTAAGGTGGAGGTAGGAGGTCGAGAGGAAGATCAAGGGACAGATGGCTGAAGGGAGTAAAGGGGGAGGAGTCAGGTGGAGGAGAGGGTAAAGTAGGGAGGAGGTGGAGGAAGGAGGATAGGAGAGGCTTATGTTCCAAGCAGACCCATCCAGTGGCTGGAAGATGTTCATGATGATTATGATGGTGAATATCAACACAAAAACTGCAACTCATTGTAATTACAGCACTATCCTTATCGAGGGAAATACATCTCAATTAATTTAAATTAGTTAAAAAAAAACGACACCTGAAAACAGGTATCGTAACCCAGGACTTTTGGCTTAGCGTGCCAATGCTCTACCACGGAGCTATTCAGGATTCATCCTGTGTACAGGGTTATTCTTCACTAAATGTTAAAAGCTGAGTCTGTGATGGACGTGTGGAATCGTCAGCTACATATGAGCGAACATTACAACTAATTACTACACTACTACATTATAACATTACATTAATAACATTTTTAGAACCGTGTCTTACTACCCGTTCGGGCTATATACTTATTAACTGTTATATTATAACATTTCTACTAATTTTTCAACTTATTTAAATTAAGTAAGATAAACTTTACTAATCTACTAAATATTTTATTTTTTATTTTTAAAGTTTGTTTGAGTACACTAAAAAAACTTGGTTTATTCGATCGTAGGAAAGCAACTAGCGCAGTGCAGTCATCAATGTAAACTGGCGTCTTGAGTATCTTACTTTCCTAATATATTATGTAGATTGTTTTAAATCACAATATCTAGCCTATAATATATTACCTGTTTTAGTGAAACAATAGCCGGAACTATTGTTAATGCATTTCAGTGGTAAGAGCAGTGGCGTACTAAGCCGAAGGTCCCGGGTTCGATTCCGTGTCTAGGTGTCATTTTTCAATTTTCAGAATATGATATCGGAGAGGTGTTATCCTCACTAAAATGGATTAACAATAGTTCCGGCTATTGTTTCACTATATATGCAATCCTATACAATTATATATATATAATTGTCCAATGGCTGCAAAATTGCCAACTACCGAGTCGATAATGGCAGCGTGGTCTGATGGCTGTGATCTTGTGTATCACGTGTTTATAAAGCTGACGACCGACGCACGCCCATCTTAGACTCTGCCTTAAACTATGAGTGAAGAATGACCATGGGCACGGAACGAATCCTGGATTGCTCAGTGGTAAGAGCAGTGGCGTACTAAGCCGAAGGTCCCGGGTTCGATCCCCGTGTCTAGGTGTCATTTTTCAATTTTCAGATTACCTGTTTTAGTTCTTTGCGAATGTTTCGTGTGATATCAATGTGGCGTTTGTACACTTTCTTGATGGCAACAATGTTTCCTCTATACAACCCGATCTTGATGTACGCTCTTTTTGAGCCCAAATCCGATTGATCTAGATTAAAACCAGGAGCTTGGAATACACTGTGACGGCACACTTGGATCTAAACAACAATTGCATGTTCATGACAGAATAAACCAGCGCTTCGTGGTAACATCAAATTAGATAGTATAAAATACTATATTAAACTAATCAATTAATATTTCTATGTTTTAAATTATAAAAAAAATACCTATCTCTTGAAAACCTTTACCAATTTTTCTGATTAAAAAGTAATAAAGTAAAAAATATTATAATATTTATGATGCAAATTCTACTTTGTTTCACCTTTTGAATTTTAAATTTTAATCACCAGCGTTTGATACTTTGTATGATTAAACTTACTCTAGAAAATAAAAGTAGAACAACTTAAAAATAAATATGAGGCAGCTGAAGTGTTTGTTATAATATTTTAAGAAGCTGGCTGTTCGCTTTTAAAATGGAAGCCACTTATCTACAATCATAAAACAAATCTACTTAGTTTTTGTCAACAAAAGTAAAACATTTTATTGGAATGATTTATTTTTTAAATTTAATTATTGTTTCAAGAAAATCAGTAATAGTTTTTGTTTAGAATCTAACATATTCCCTTTAGCAACCACAAATATACGGTAAAAATATTTGTGAGATAATTAAAACATAAAAATGACAATAAAACACTTTGCTTTAGCACGATCGTAGCCATATATATATCGTATTAAAATATATTCGTGATATATTGAAAAAAAACACCTTAAAATAAATTCCAAGTTAGTTTAGCTCGATGTTTAATATAAGCTATTCACTATTATTTATTATTAAGTTTACATGCTTCTAAACCGAGGCTTGTCTAAAAGGAGATATTCTGATAAAATTAATTGGTCAGGTAGAATAGACCCTGATTTAAAGCAATATAAATTGGCAGTGGTATTTCACACAAGTACTGTACATATACACATTTAGATTTTACAGTAAGTTTATGTCTGGCAATTAATTAATCTAAATAATTAGCAAGCCACTCACTAGCGTTCTTTTCTGTCGTTCTATAATTTCTTGTTCTTTCCTGTTGGATTTATGAACTAAACTAAAAATAGGTCTGCGGTTGGACACTAACATAATTAAACCCTTTTGCACTTTCCAGTCACGTATGCCTTTGGTATGTTCGTGGGGAAAATATTCCCCTGTTGGCCCACTAACGGCATTCAATACCTTTCAATCTTTCAAACAAAGTTGATCTTGAAGGAAGGAACGTCCGTTAGTGGGTGGTTTTCATTACGTTCCAAATAATTATCCCGCTGTGATTGGCTGATCCCCTCCTGCCGCTGCCTACTTTCCTCTGATTGGCTGTTGGTTTTCCCCTACAGCCAGCTTGGTTTTCCCCCTCCCCTACAAGCCCCGGACATGTTGGTTCTTGCTGATTAATTATTGTTAATTAATTGGTAGGATAGAGGTGTTGGAGTTTTTTTTTGTTTATTGCAGGCATACGCCGGACATGTTAGTTGTTAATTAATTAGGTAGGATAGAGGTGTCGGAGTTTTAGGGCGTTGTAGTTTATTTATGGGCATACAGTCCTTGACGTTGAGGCAGGAGGGCTCGGCACGAAGCTTGCGCTACGGCTGACAAGCCTAGAATGAACATCGGCTCTTCTGTCACACGGCTCTGTCCCGGAACAAGCAGCATGAACCTTGCGCTATGGTGCTTGGTCGTGAGTGTGGTAATTGGTTCCCGAGACCCCCTCCTCCTTCGCAACCCTGGCGCCAGTCTGCGGCGTCGACATGTGACCTCAAAAACCTTGGGTTTTCCCAATGACGTAATCATTGCGTGTTATGTCGCAACCCTGGCGCCAGGTTGGCGGGCAGACAAGTTGGGACAAGAATAGATCGTGACTTCATCAACCTGGGTTTTTCCTATGACGTATTAATTGCGTGCTATGTCGCAACCATGGTGCCAGGTTGACGGGCAGACAAGTTGGGACAAGAATAGATCGTGACCTCAGCAACCTGGGTGTTTCCTATGACGTAATCATTGCGTGTTATGTCGCAACTCTAGCATCTCTAATTATGCGCAATCAGGGGCCTCGGAATCCACAGTTGGGGGCCGCTATCCCCCATCACAAGTCTACTAAAATTGGTTGTTTGGTAGCGTCTGTCGAAATGCATGGAAATGTACCTCCACCCGCAGCTCTCGGACCGGACAACCTGGGTTTTTTCCTATGCCGTAATCATTGCGTGTTATGTCGCAACTCTAGCTGACACATACACAATCAGGGGCTTGGAATCCACAGTTAGGGGCCTCTACCCCGGCACAAAAGTCTACTAAAATTGGTTGTTTGGTAGCGCCTTTCACAATGCACGGATGTGTGTATCCGTTACGGACCGGAGGAGTAAGGTAGAATTGTTCCAGAGTTTATGTGGTGTGAGGGAATGTATAAAACCACCATCCCCCCTGAGCGAGATATGAATCCACTACCTCCAACTGCCATAACGTGTACCCGACCCCCCGATACTTCTTAAACAACAACAAATAAATTTAATGTTTCCGTACTTTAAAAAAATGCATAAGTAATGACCGTAAATATATATCAGGGCTGAATACATGGCGACAGTTTGGCGGGTTGTCAAGACAAGAATGATGGCGCCAGGTTGGCGGGCAGACAAGTCAGGACAAGAATATATCGTGACCTCGACAACCTTGGGTTTTCCCAATGACGTAATCATCGCGTGTTATGTCGCAACCCTGGCGCCAGTATGTCGGCACAACAAGACGAGTTGAGACAAGCTTAGATATTGAGGTCATCGACACGGGCGCCAGGTTGGCGGGCAGACAAGACAAGTCGAGACAAGAATATATCGTGTTACGTCAAACGAGGGAGGGGGTGGCTATAAAGAGGGGCGCCCACCTGGTTGTCTATTTATAAACGTTTGTAGAGCGGTTTAAGATGGACAAGTTACATCAGCTGGTAAATATTGTCGACGCCGTGCAGACCGTCAAATTGTGTGATCTAGCTGTAGATCAAAAGTACTCGGTTGATAAATTAAAAGCCGTCAATACAAAGTTCGGGAGACGTCTAATAGCCTATATAGACGGCGAGTTTTGTGTATTTTTACCCTGCCGGTTTGGTACTCTTACAGATGAAGACGCGTGTGAGTTAAATAAAGAACAACTGGTATTTACCTGCGCCGGAGTAAAACCCGGTTCACCTACCATTGTGAACTTTGAACGCGCTTAAGAGACACGGCAGTTAACAACAACGGGCAGCGGAGCATAGGGGACTCTACAGAACGTTTAGCTCTCAGGTACGCTCACCATGCTTCGATCCGGCTATATTAATTTAATGTTTGTGGGCCATACGATGAAGGGGCGTGCCTATATGACGGGAGAGAATGTTCACAGTGTCGCGGTGTGTGATAGACAGGTAATTTACAAAGTAGAGGAGCGAGGCTACATAGAGTTTTGTGACTCTACCTGTCACACTATACGGGCGACGGAAGTACTACCCTACGAGAGAATCGTGGAAACGTATATGTGTGATGTAACGTGCGCCGTTTACAATTTCCGCAAGGGGGACGTGGTAGCTGTGTTACCCCGACCGCCACCGCCGCCCTTCTGAGCTCCACACCACCCGTCACCGTACTTCACGCCGCCGCCGCCGCCCTTAGAGAGACAGCCATACACACCCCCAGAGTCACAGGCGTACCCAGCCCCAGAGTACCCACCACCAGAGTCGTCTACCCACCACACGTCACAGGCGTACCCATCGTCAGAGTCGTCTGTCTACCAGTCAGTAGAGTCACCTGCGTGCCCACCGTCCGAGGCGTCTACCTACCAGGCGTCAGATTCACTGGCGTATCCACAGTCAGAGTCGCCTGTTTACCAGCCAGCAGAGTCACCTGCGCGCCCACCACCACCGGAGGTAAAGTCCGAAGAACCTGTAAATCTCGAGGATTAAACAATTTACAAAAATTATTCAAATGTTAAAATTATAGGTGAAACACCCGCCGACTACATACTCGGTCTGGGCAGTTTCGGTAACGTTTTCCTTCCAAAGTCAATATATTATTTGGATTGTAAGCGCTTTAAATCTAAAGCACGCTGTATGATATATCTCGGAGGATAAAGTGTGATGTTTAAAAGTGAATTAATAAACTAGACGTACTCTGCTGCGGTAATCGGAGCTAGTAGTGAAATTTTGAAAAACGTTAGTTTGTGAGTAGAGCGAGTATTTATTGATGCTGCATCTTCAATTGACATTATGCCGTTTAAATGCAACATTTGTGATGGATCCTACGCAAAGCTCTCCAATCTTATTCGACACAGAATTCAATGTCATCAAACACCTCCAAATGCTGGTCACCAGGATACCTGTTGGGACGAGGAGGTATTATGCAGGGAGTTAGACCTGATCGAGAAAGAGGAATACAACCGTGTCAAGTGCTTAAACGAACTTGAGAAAAACTAAAGTTATAATGTTGTGCTAGCGGAAGAGACAGAACCTAATGTTATTGTGCTTGAGTTTGTTGGAAGAGTAAGATTGCCAGGTAAAAACTGTGGAGACATTGTCAATATACGCTCTAGCGCCTCTAAACGTGTCTTCAATTATTTTGGAAAGGGCTCCTACTCATTTTCTAGATGGTAGACATCTTTATATGTATTGATCAAAATAATATTGCTGGTTGTTGTTGTTGTTATGAATGTTTTAAATTAATCAATTGCTGATTGTCAATAAAAAAAAACTAACAATAAAATTGACTCCTCATTTTCTAGATGGTAGACATCTTTTATATGTATTGATCAAAAGACCTAAATAATAATATTGCTGCTTGTTATAATTTTTTTAAATCCTCGGCTGGAGAATCAAAGACCTGAAGGAGACGCCAACATTGTTGTGACTTAGTTTGCTATCCAAAGAGAAATTAAAAGGGTTGAATTGTTCATCTAATCCATAATATATATATATTTACTAGTATATCTTACCCCTTAATGTGAACAAACCAGTACACGTACTAGGATACATATGTAAGCCAAAGTTTCCAGTATCCAAAGAGAAATTAAAAGCGTTGAATTGTTCATCTAATCCATAATATATATTTACTAGTATATCTTACCCCCTTAATGTGAACAAACCAGTACACGTACTAAGATACATATATAAGCCAAAGTTTCCAGTATCCAAAGAGAAATTAAAAGCGTTGAATTGTTCATCTAATCCATAATATATATTTACGAGTATATCTTACCCCCTTAATGTGAACAAACTAGTATACGTACTAAGATACATATGTAAGCCAAAGTTTCTAGGGTTCGATTCCCGTGTCCAGGTGTAATTTTTTTTTCAGAATATGATATGTATTAAAATGGTGAAGGAGAAAATGCTACATATAAAGGAGGCAGCAGCTTTCTCATCACGGCGTTAGGAAGACTGCCCGCTGCGCCAAGTGTCCATAAAGAATGTATGACTCTCTCTCTGTGAAGGGAGACATGTATTTGTCTGTTAATCTATGTCACGTGGTCAATGGTCAAGACGTCTAAGGAATCACATGGCCGCGAGGCGTTAGCATGTATGTCTGCCCCTTCCCCCCAACCCCCCCCCCAGAGTCAAGTGTCCAGGCTTCGATTCCCTGTATGACTGAAAATGTTGGTTTAAGGGAGGGGGAATGGGAACTAGTACACCAATTGAAGCAAAGAGACGGTCTTACACATGTCAGGGGTTCGAAACCCTATATTAGCCACATGTCATGATGTTTTTTCTGGGAGAGCGGATTCCCGTAAGGAGCTTCCCTGTCTCACTCTCCGTGCAAAAGTTGGGGTTCACTTCCATGTCCTTTAAAAAAAGTAATTATGTTGCTACCAAACCTATGTCAAATATGATCCTTTGAGCTGGAAACTCCTTAACCCACCAAATAAGGTGGCAATCATCCAGTGGACCAGGATTCGAACCCCTGTCCTTGTTTCTCGTCACTGCGTGTGAAGCGTTAAGATGTCTACCCACGGCGCCAAGGGTCCAGAAAGAATGTATTGCTCTCTGTCTGTGAAGGGAAGTTTGAGACATGTATTTGTCTGTTAATCTATGTCGCTTGGCTAGTGTCAATGGTCAAGACGTCTAATGAAACAGCTGTCCGTGAGGCGTTAGCATGTCTGTCCGCCGAGCCACGTGTCCAGGCTTCGATTCCCTGTATGACTGAAAATTCTGGTTTAAGGGGGGAACGGGCTTTGTACCTAACTAGACGGTCTTACACTCATAATGCTTGAGACGGAGCTTCTATGATAGTAGAGAGGGTGTAGACGTTAAAACGCAAAACATAACAGTTTTATAATATTTATTCCCGCAACACTTAAACAAAAAAAATCACAAGTAATACACTTATGAGGATCTTGAAATTATTTTGTTATGTTTTAAATATGAAACTATATATGCTGACATAATATATATAACATTTACGCTAAACAAATTTTCCACTTCACAAAAATAATATATTTAACATATACAAAAACCCACCTCAGTGGCGTAGTTGGTTAAAGCGCTTGGTGTATTGAGCTCGGCTGCTGAGGACTAGGGAGATCGAGGTTCGAATCTCGGTCGGGTGAACTGAGCGTGGTTTTCCAAAAGCATTTACTGTCAGCATTTCTTATATCAATTAGAGAGTTCTTATTAATCAACTCTTCTGGTAATGGAATATAGCTGCAAGCACCCAAAGGAATATATTTAGCTAGCTCTAAGTATTTCACACGGTCCTCGGACCCACCACTTCCTTTGTGGCGGAAAGAAGAAGCTGCTTCAATCATGTAAGTGCATGCATACTCAATCTGTGATTTTAATTCATCGGGACTTAGAGTGACCATGCACTGAGACTGAGCTTATAAGCTATATAAGCTTGTATTTATAGGATAGGAGAGAGGTGTGGGGTATAGACGTTAAAACACAAACAATTTTTACAATATTTATTTGGTCATGAAAAAAGTATATACACAGTTTAAAGTATACTGTGAATATTTACAATATATAATTATTATTATAAACATAACTGGTTTTGTTTACAAAATTTATTTACACACAGTGAAAAGTATACTGTGAATATTTACAATATGGGGGGAATAATGGCCTCGGTACTAAATAAAGATGGTTTCAATTTAAAAGAAAATATATATGTATACAGTTTATTATATATATATTTCAATAGATTTAAAATAAAAATTTATACAATCAGTTATATAATCAATTATACTTGACTGGAAAGAAAATAAATATATATACAAACAATTTATTAGTTTAAAATAAAAATATATACAAACAATTTATTATAATTAAAATATATACAAATAAATAATTGACTAGAAAAAAATCAGGTAGGCGGAGGACTGTACTGGCAATAAAAAAAATAAAAAATAAAGTATTCAGGGTGCATGAAAAAATATAAAAAATATACTTGTTTTCATACAGAAAAAAATATGAAAAAAAAATCTCTAATCTTTGAAAAATGTAATGTCAGTGGAACTGTCTAGAGTGAAAAATAAAAGATGATTATTCAGCCCGTCTAAATAAGCACCTTTTATTCGTGGCGAGCGCGTTTACAAAGAATCTGATACCCAAACGGCAACGTAATAAAATCATCGGTTATCCTGCGTTTGGTGTACACGGGACGGTAGACTTTAGTCTGCGAAACGGTACATACAGTCACAAGACCTTTTCTTACAATTTTGTGCGGTATCTGTATGTATCTTTCCGCAGCCTGTTTGGTGACCATCGCTTTCAAAACTTCAAATTAACATCGTTCCGGTTGCCATAGTTTATGGTGATCCCGCGAACCTTGCACACCGTTTTTGTTTTGGCAGGATCGCGGCCAACACAAACCCGGTACGCGTAATTCTTGGGACCACCAGATACAAAGGCGCTAATGTAGCTTCCCGGACCGTAATTCTGAAGTTCATCAGTGAGGTACCTAAAAAGTCTCCGGTCAGTGGACTCCAATAGCCGGGGCGTTCGGTGAATAGAACGCTATCTGTATCTGATACAAAACGCGGTCCCCCATTTGTTCAAGGATGATGTATAAGTGCAACCTAGCCATAGCAGTCGTGTAGCACCCACCGCCTCTTTCGTGTTAGGGTTAGGAAAATGCGTCACGCGCATCCTTGTAATTGAGGAAGATAACCTCCTCATTTACATCAATGACGCTGTCCACGGTGATGTACGGATCCGTCAGGTACTTGTGGATGCCCTGATAGTCGTTGACAACGGCTACGTGTGGTAAATCGGGTCTTTGCCCAAACTTTCCCCATAGTGAATTTAAAAAAAGTTTAGCCAGAGTGCGGAGACCAGGGTTTTTACAAACAGAACCGAAATCGAGTTTTACCCCTTCCCCTTCCTCATAATTTTGAATGTATGCTAACTTTTCCTCCTTTGAGGTACACCACTCTGGCCATCCGCTGGCTTCTTGTTTAATTTTCAAAAAAGTATCAATGTACCCGTGAAACAAGCTGCCATTGTACTCCCACACTTCGTGCACTGCTTCAACGGTGTAGCCTTTCTCAACGGCTTTCCGGATCTCGTCAATCACCCAGACGCCTGTCAACCAGCGATCTTTTTTGTCGTTGTGCTGACACGCGCCTTGGTTTTTCTCCTCCCACATTTCCTGCACAAGATGAAAATTAGCTTGTCGTGCATCCGTCTAGGCAATGCGGGCAGGAATAAATCTTGCGGAGGCGTCACTGTGACTTTGGCTATGCCTTCTACTTGATCTATAGACGGACAATTTGGTTCCAAGTGAATTTTGGGGTGGTCGACTGGGTATTTTTTGTACTTGCAAACGTATGGATACAATGAACACACATCCAAGTACTTGATTTCTCCCCACAAGAAAGGTCTGCTTCGTGGAAGAGCTTGATACAATTTGTACGCCCGCCAAAGAATGCATCCCTGGGACTTAGAGGTTCCTTGCTATACACCTCGTGCCGGAGTACAAATTGCTGCAAGTCTTTGTCTGTGCGTTTCATCGCATTAAACATGCACTCCACATCTCTACGACCGTGTAGCCAGCATTCTTAAACTTTTCCAAACAAGCCATGGTCGCTTCATAACGCGTCTCCATGATCTCGTGGGGACTATTTTTGACAGGGGTGGCCCTATCAGAGTAGCAGAGAGGCCACCCGTGCCAATAACATCCCCAGAACTGGAAGACGGTGGTGGTATCTCCAGCTTTAACAACATCGTCTACACGTCGCCCTAACACATATTCCTCACGGCCGTTACCCACATGAAGAATAGAGACACCGCGTTGATGGACCTCCCAGCAGAGCCATTGTACAGCGACGTGAGACTGTTGGTCTGCGCACCGATAGCCCCCGTTAGGGATAATACCGATAGTATTCTCCTTAAAATGACTTCGGCGGTTAACTAACATGGCCGCTCCAGCTATCGTACATGCCTCTCTGAAAGGATCAACCTTTGCTTTCTCCATGAGCATGTCTCTAAACTTCAGGCAGGCCATACGTAGGATCTCTACATCTTTCACACAATACAGTTCCAACTCGCGTTTAAAATCAAAGACATAATTTTCTTTGACCAACGCGTCATACCACTTCTCAAAGTGCTCCTTTACCTCAACTGACATTTCCGCTAGCCGTAGTCCTCCTTTGGCGGAAGGGAACCCCTATACCCGGCGTTTTCTTTTTTGTTGAAAAAATGGTGGAAATGTCCCTTGGCCAAAGACTCGTCCAGGCCGAAAGTTTTGGGCAATTTGGACAGCGACATCGGGAGAAAGTTAAGTGAGTCAATAAAGTGGAGCGGGCCGTAACGCATTGACATGATTTTCCCACCGTTCATTATAAGTTCTGGAGTCCATTTTTTAACCTCCATCATATATCTTAAAATAAAATTACCATCATAGGATTTAGCGTTATGGCCTAGAAGGGTGATATCCTTAAATTTTGAAGCTTTAATTTGTTCTATAAATTTAAAAAATTGGGCCATTGTGGTATCACCCTTGAATATGCGAGTCCTATCGCCCCCACAGTCGGTGCAATGATAGTCATTTGCATCTATATGAACACAAGCCTTACAACACGTTTGCACGACACATAGGTTAGGTTCGTGCAAGTACGTGCCTGCTGCACCTTGAAGAAGCGTTTCTTGTCTGCATTCAAAATCATAGAATACAAACATGAAATTACTCTTTTCCGGTGACGGCATGGATGAGGCCTACTTCATATAACAGAAATGACCAAAAGGGCGATGTTCTCGCATACTCTACAAAAAGTCTCATAACATCTATGTGAAAAATTTGATCTTTCCAAACTTAAAAATTTCCCGCATACCTCGCAACCCTTTTTGACATCACAGACCGACCTGTGACCGCTGAAAAAACCGGGACTTTTATGGTTATCAAAGCACGTCTGATTTGTGAACCAACGCCCGCAGTCTTTAGAGACCACAGCTCGGCCTCCGCTACAAACTGCTTTAGCGTAGCACTTTTTGCACGCGGACTCGCACTTTGTTTGTTCTTATCATTGAATGGCACACGGCACTCACGGCAAAAGTACCCACACTTAAATGCGGCTGTCAAGAATATTATTACATCAAAATGGTTTTGCTTATCGTCGTGAAAATACAAATCCAGGTGCCCCTTAAAGGAATCTTCAGAGGGAGTAGGCCCCTCATATAGGACCTGTCTCCCCCGAAGTTCCCTGAACACTGTGATTTTGTATTCGGAGAGGTATGTTTGAAATTGTTTCAATTCAGTGAGTCCACCATCTTTCAAAAGATTCACAGGGGCATCACGGCATAAATCTTCTGCTTTGAGTTTTTGAATATTACGACCCCATTTGATTTGTCTAAGGTGTTCACGTCTATACATCCTGGCTCTCTTTTATTGTCACATATAGCTTTGGCGACAACCAATGCACGGGCAAAGCAAAGACTGTCGCCATTTAGAATCGTAATGATCCCATGGTTTTTGCGGCTATATGTGCTAGCGGGAGAGAGTTTATCACATTTATGATTACCCCTCCCACGAGGTTCCTTAAAGTGGGAGAGTTTAACGTACAAGGGTGCAGTACTCAAAAACAAAGTATTACTCTTCAACACGCGACTTACGTTATCAAGCACTGCTCTAGCGTCTAGCTGGTCTGCTCACCTAAATGAGACATACACAGGGCTTAACGTTGAGTCAGTGCTACTCAAAAGCAAGCCTACGTGGTCATCGGTGCTAACGCCATGGTCCTGCAACCGACGGAGAAAATTAGTAATTTGTTTTTCAAGCCAGCTTATTGCGTCACGATCGCTTGCTGGTGCACCAAGATGTACGGTAATTTCTCTACCGGTATAAAAGAAACGCCTCAATTGCTTAATCCTCTCTTGAACGATACGAAGAGGGACGCCATTTTGCAATGCACCACCTCTCTGATTTACCGGGCCACTATATTTCGGTTGCGGGGCTGAAGAGGGTCTTGCTATTGCCGGCTCCCATGTCCCCCATCTCCCTCGCCGCCGCCGGGGCTAAACCCCCTCACCCTGGCGTAGAGGCAGGGTGAAAATGTAACGCCAGACGGGGGCACCGGGGCTCGAACCCCGTCTCCCTGGCGCTGGGGCGGTGCGGCTACGTTGGGTTAAAGGGGTCCCATAGCTGGCGGTGGTGTTGTTGGGGTCGTCCCTCCATTTCTGGCCTCCATTTCAACTATAATACATGTCAAAGTAAGAATTGTCACAAACATAATTGCATTAGCTGAAACCCACTGAGGCAGCATTTGTGTGGAGGGAGTGTGAATAAAAACACCCTGGTAATATTTGAACCTCGAACTCATCTCTCTAATATTTTTGTTAATAATATAATATGTTAAATTTTTCTCTAAGAATAATTGCTTTAGCTGAAACCTGCAGAGTCAGCATTTGTGTGGAGGGAGAGTAAAAAAACACGCTTATTTTACCCTGGTAAGATTTGAACCTCAAACTTATCTCTTTAATACTTTTATTATGTCACATATTTGCTTTATCTGAAACCTGCATTCACAAAGTGTGTTCACCATAAAAAAAAATCATCGTGCCATTGTGATATAGGCAACCCTAAGTGAAATTTATTTCTGTAATTAAAACCAGTCATTTTATCAACAGCGCTTACGTCTTAAGATACTTTACGGCTGAATTTGTTCAACTACGTACATCAGTAATTATTGTGACGATTTATTGCACAAAGAGCCTCAGATTTTATTTTAGATATGGGAAAATATATATTTGATCAGTTCAGGGTACTATCTTCTCGTAATGAATTGAGCGTTGTGGTTTTTTTAAGCCTGCATAATGAGGGGATAGTCAACCCACAGTACTCAACACAAACTATGTTCACATACACTCCCAGGGGTAGCAACCATTAAGACACCAGGCTGTCATCAGGTCTAAGCTGTATGCTAGCGCTATCTGTTATAATTTCTACAAGTTACATACTCCTGTAAAATTGCCGAAAAAATGTGTCTCAACACCCGTCGGTGAAGCATTTTTTTCTCCTTGAATATTATATTTTAGAGCCGTTACTTTTTTCCAAAGCTCGGTTAGATTTTTAACTTAAAGATTGGGCCACATGTCTGAATTAAAATAAGTGAAAAGTTTGTGAGTGTATGTCGGCTCCAAAAAAAAAGGATAAACTTACATTTTCAGCATATGTTTGGATTCGAACCAGTGTCCCTTTGTATCTTTAAATTGGGTTATTCCAGCTGATTTGTTTACATCCCCCTGAAAGTGTACAGACTTTTGGTGGAACGTGAATTTAAAGTGGCGATTATAATTTTCTGCCTTTGTACAGGAAATGAACCCTTGTCCAGACACTAAAGTGATGCTTGAATATTGGCAATTATAATTTTCTGTCTTGAACCCAGGACCATGAACAAAATACCAGTCAGGGGCAGTTATTTTAAAAACTAAACCAGTATTTTCGCTTATGCCCCCTGGAATTGAACCAGGGACTCCCCCAATGGCTCCGCAGGGTTTTTGAGTGTACAAATCTCCCAGCTTCGAAAGGGTTCGAGCTAGCGACGATATAACGGTGTTTGTGTGTGTGTGAGAGAGAGAGAGAGCGAGCTTACACACACACACACAGGCTATTTTCAAACTAATGGCTGGCTACGTGTAGATGTTACTTACATAGCAGGCGGTCAAGGGTGTCCAAATCTGCCCAAACAGTGGAGTGCTCATTTCCTCCAACGTAGAGAGGCGCAGGCGCCAGGATGTCTGGGACTGATGCGAGGACCACCTGGAACGGCAGGTGGGCTATGACAATGACGTCATGCATAGCACGTCCCTGCGCCTCCTGTGGGGTAGATGACGACACCCCCAGAAGCACCGCATCCAAACCGAATGGATCCCAATAGTCTGAAATTAAATAAATACATATTAATTAGCATTTACGGAGGGGGGGGAGGGGGGGGGGGTAAAGCACCGACAAGTCTCTAAAATATTGTAAGCTGTTTAGTTACTCATATACGCATCGCCATCTGCAACACAGATCCCATTTTCATTAAAGTTTGCCAACTGGTCTAGATTGTCGGAACCCACCGGTTGTACACCCTCGACAGCTGTTGGGGGCTCTTCAACTAACAAAAAAAGAAGAACACCATTGTACGCCACAGCTGTATTAAGCAAAAAAAAAACCATTAAAATATACAAAACGTTTAAATAAACTTACCTAAATTTAGAAAATTTTCTAGCAACTCGAAACTCATTTTTGATGTTCGTCGGCGTCAATCACAAATTGACATGACCAAATGTAATTAACGGGTTCTATTTATACCCTCTTCAAAGAGCCTGCCGCCTGTAATGACCTAATACTTTAATGTGTCTCTGCGCATGCACTATAAGAATCTGTCCATAAGACCAGCTGTAAATCCCGTTAACTCGTTAGACTGATCCAACCTATTGACGTTGCTGGACGCGTCTGTCGGCGCTCCGTTCAGGCAACTGCAAATGATAGCACACACAGAACGAACAAGCACGGTGGTGCAAACGGGCGTCACTCAAACCTACCCTCCCTCAGTGCATCTGAAGGTACATTTTTTCTCACTCTTACAAATGTTGAGTGCATTGAGGTGTGGGCTTAAACTTTCATAGGGATATATTTCGTCATAATATAATTGCGAACAAGGCTATTCCTATTAAATTGGTCTATACAGGAACACCCCCTTTTCCACGTGGGCGAGATTTGAACTCGGAACTTTCAGCTACGAGCGATGCTAAACTGAATACGAATGGATAGCAAACGCGGGTACCACATAGACTTTTTTCTCACTCTCGCAAATGTTGGGTGCATTGAGGCTGTCCTCTTAAAAGTACTCAAACATTATTTTCTTTGAATCATGTCTTACTAACCATCTAGCCTATCCGCATTAATTAAGTACACCAATAATATAAGAATATGGAAGAAAAATATTAAATGAATCATCATTATGTGTGATGGTAACTTTTCTATCTTTAAGATAAGGCTATTCCTATTAAAATTGGCCTATACAGGTACACTTTACCGTTGAATGAATAGCAAATGATGGTGCAAAAGTGCTCGCGCAAAGAATGAACAAGCTCTGTGGTGCAATGGGTAGCAGCACACGCCTTACAAACTATAGTTTTATTTCAATATCTATAAATTTATATATTTTATATGTTTCTACGTGTATACTGGTAAATATTTTTTAAAATTACTAGGATGCTTTTCTACACTCCCAATGTCAACTTTCACGGGATGTAACACCACTCTTGCCATGAAAATGATGGTGCACAAGCGCTCGCGCACTGAATGAACAAGCACGGTGGTGCAAACGGGTGTCACTCAAACCTACCCTCCCACAGTGCATCTGAAGGTACATTTTTCTCACTCTCGCAAATGTTGAGTGCATTGAGGTGTGGGCTTATTTTTTCGGTTATAATTGACCTGAATAATAAAACGATTGTTTTCACTTTAAACGCGGGTAGCAGCACACGAGACCTGAAGAATAAAACGGTTGTTTTCACTTTAAACGCTGGTAGCAGGACACGACTTACAAACTATAAATATTTCAATATCTATAAATTTATATATTTTATATGTTTCTACGTGTATACGGGTAAATATTCTTTAAAATTACTAGGGTGCTTTTCTACACTCCCAATGTCCACTTTCACGGGATGTAACACCACTCTTGCCATGAAAATGATGGTGCACAGAATGATCAAGCTCGCAGCTGATCTATTAGCGTAATAAGTATAGCAACCGCTTAAAACTCCGACTTCCTCCCATATTTAGTAGTATATTCTTTTGCTCTAGTAACGCCTTAAACCATGTGGTCATTCTTTATGTTACGTGCAATGTTAAGCTAAATACCCGTTTTCATATTCGTTATACAGATTACCGAGTCTAATAGATTTTACGTTCTCCCTCTTTGCAAAATGCTGCTGCACTTCTAGAAGTTTTTTCTAATAGATTTTCCATTCTCCCTCCCTGCAAAGCCTCCCTCCACGCAGATGAAGGTACATTTTTTCTATTCGTCAGTTTGAAATCAACACTGTGTAAGATTATCAAAATTTATATGTTTTAAACGATGTTCTACTTTTAGCAATCGTCTTCGAATACTTCAGCTCTTTGTGTTTTTGAGTACTATAAATTAGACTGTCTACATTTTTTTGCACAAGCCCTGGACAAGCACGTGAGACATTTTTAAAGATGACCAATGTTGAGTTGGAACTACGAACTAACATTGAAAAGTATATAACGAATAAAATTAGTAATTATGACTTTTTTCGGCATCTTGTGCTAACACAGGCATATATATATATATATATATATATATATATATATTATATATATATATATATATTTAATTAACGGTATTAATACTACTTATACAATAATTTAAATACGCTAATGAGGCAGGAATAATGAAAGTATTTATGAGGGGGAGGGAGAGTTGGAAATATCCTCAGTTTAATAGGATAGTGTTCGAACTCCAACCTCGTCGATTAACCATACCAGACGAGCACGACGACTACATTTTATTAAATAATGTATAACCTTTACATATGTTCCTATGTTAAATACCCTGAGAAAAGAATCATGGCGGCTATATATATATTTTGATAACATAAATAATAACTTTTACATAAGTTTATAAGTGAAATATCTAGGAAAAATCACGGTGTTTATATAACCTGAATATGAATGAATAGCAAACGCGGGTACCACATGGGCTTTTTTCTCACTCTCGCAAATGTTGGGTACATTGAGGCGGTCGTTTCCCGCAAGGCCCAAGTACCATCAAGTTGGATGTGTGTGTGAGAGAGCTGTCATAGACTTGGGCCAAAACATGTCCACTTTCATGGGATGTAAAAGCGAAACTGCCAATTAACGGGAGCTTTTGAGCTGTCTTGCAGGTGTCTATTTTTGAGAAACACAATGACTCCTCAAGGTGAGTGGAGGTTATTGCTCGGTTCGTCACCCCGCAGAAGGTAATGACCGGGGAGGGAGAAAATCAGGATGAACAACCCCGGCTCTGTGGGGAGGGGTGGGGAGGGAGAATTCCCGTGCTCGGGAAAAGTGAAAGGTTGAGTTGGTCATCAAACAGGCAGCGTGCCCCTGCTGGAGATGTTTGCGTCATTTTCTATCGGTCAGCCGGGGAGAAAGACTGAAATCGTGGAGCGCGAGGCCCGGGTGGCTCTATGATTCAACGCCTAACAATAATTAATAATTAATCAGCAAGAACCAACATGTCCGGATGAGGGCTCACAGTGTCTCAACCAGTGTCTCGCGTACTCCCTGATACACGCAAGCCACAACGCCCTAAATCTCCCTACCAATAAATTAATTAACAACCTACATCTCCGGCGTATGCCAACAATAAATTAAAAAACTACATCACCTCTATCCTACTAATTAATTAACAATAATCAATTAACAATAATTAATTAACAATAATTAATCAGAAAGAACCAACATGTCCGGGGTTTGTAGGGGAGGGGAAAACCAAGCCGTCTGTAGGGGAAAACCAACAGCCAATCAGAGGAAAGTAGGGCAACGGAAGGAGGGGTTGGGGAAGGAGGGGATCAGCCAATCATAGAGCAGGAGGCGTGGTCACGTGACCAAATCCGACCTATCCCAGCGTGATTTAAGGGGTCCACCACACTACTAAAATGAGATGTAAAAAATAAATAGCAGCTGCTTGCCTCAGATTAGCCAATGTTTTTTTATTTAAAAGAAAGAATGAAAAACGTATGTGATCGAAACTTGCTTTATCAGCGTGAGATGTACAGTCATATACAGCTTCTGCATGGGCTAAGGACAAATTAGAGGAATGATTTCCAAATCTTTCATAACACTAAAATTAAAAATCCTTGGCAAAGTAAAAAATACACGAAAAGACACCACCAATTACTTAAGAACGAAAAATGATGGAACGTCAGGAAAGAACGCTATTGAGTGGTTTGCTCTTTATAGAAGTATGATGGAACTGGTTGTAAGGAATCGGTGTTTTGATAGGCGTCGTTCCTCCTAACCACTAGTTTGTATTCTTTCCTTGCGGATTAGCCTTTCCTCAAGGAATGAACGCTAATCTGTTTTCTGGTTATTTCTCATTCTCAGGTAAAAACTTACCACAAATCAGATATTTTAGGTTGTAGTTACTTGTGAGCCTCCTATACCCTGAAATTCTGACACATCAGATTGATACCCTCCATTTCAAATGTAACATTACATTACATTATGTTACAATAGGACCCGCCCCATGCTGACATTTACGCATAACTCTTTGTAATTCATACTACCCGCTCCAATTATACCGACACTAATAGAATCCTTTAAGTAGTACTATTCTCTATTGTAGTTCACGTAGTTTGGTACGAAATAATAAAACAATTCTGAACAATAATATTCTCTCTACATAATCAATTTCAACATAATAAAACTGTTCGTGTACTTACCGATTGAATCTTCTGAAACAAACAACCAACCACCAAGACTGGCCTACACCTATCATCCTAAATTGACGAGTGGGCCGAGCGATCTACGATGTTCCAACAAGATGTAGTTCCCTCCGTCCTGTTCTACTAACACGTAATGGGCCGGCCAGTTTTGACACGACTAGAGAATGACTATTCACCCATTCACCTGCCCTCTGATTGTAGAAAAATTAACTACTGTCAAAACATCAGGTGATTGAAGAAATGGTTTGGAAGTCGGATGGAGCCTTGACAACAATTGGTCTAAGTGATCTTCCATAGCTGCATTGACGTTATCGAGCGTGTGTTCAGTTCTCCCGCCTTGATTCTATTGCAACGAAACCCACTATATATTTTGATGTGCGTGTATGCTAAAATTACTATTTGATTTCATCGCTTGACCGAGGAACATTGTCCTGGACCTAGACAATGTCAGGATAAAACATTCATATATTATATCTTCATCAGAATCGTAACAATGGCGATTTATTTATTGGACTCTGATTTAATTTTAACTCTTAGAGTTAGCCATGTTAGATGTTGTAAATGTTCTATTATCTAAATCTATTAATTTTTACCTGATCGTTAAATTTGAAATGAGGCTCTATATTTTGTCTGTCACCACTTGGGTGCTAGAGTCATTTTGAGTGTTAAATCTTTTAGATAGCCACAATTGTTAATTGACTTGGAATTGAACGAGTTAAATGTAAATTGTTTTGAAATTGTGGATAGTAGTAATTATTTTGTAAGCATCATGGTAGCGTTTCTGATTTTTATTTGCATTTTGAAATATAGTTTAATGTAACGTAATTTTCTGATCATTTTGATTAATTATGATATTAATTAACTTTAGTATATTTTCTAACCTTTTTCTATGGTTTGCTTCTAAATATGAGATTCTCATTATTAATTACTAATAGGGTTATTGTTTTCATTTACTAATATTGTTTCATGATCAGATAGTCCCGGGGGAGTTTGACTAAAGTCGGTTAGCCAAACTATCACGTAATTTAAAGTCTCTTATAGAAAGTTAACGTTTTTTGAAGTCTTTATTCTTTGGTATACAAAATACACTTTAGTAACATTTTGAAGGTGCCCATTAAGCCCCTATTTAGTCTTTATGTATTATCCTGATGAATATTAATATTTTTGTTTTATTGTTCTAAATTCAACGTTACGGATTGTTCTGTCTCTTCAAGACTGACCCATTTGAATATTGGATATATTACAAGTTTACACCTCTCTCTTAAATTTTCTGGGCAATTTAAAGATATGAAGTTACTAACTATTTTTTTGGTTTTCAACATATCTTAGTTTGATTATACTCCTCCCAAAACTTATTTTCATGGCCTTCACTTTCCTAGACTCTCCTTCATTAAATGTCCATGTATATGCTGCAAATGGCACAATGAGTACAAAGTACGCTCAATAAAGTACTTCCATACACTTGAAGAGCACTTCTCTTTTTAATAGCAGTTATCTTTACACACCTATATAGCAATTCTCTCTGCTGTCCTCTTCTTATCAGATCATATCTACTACCACCTTTCACTTCAATCATGCCCAAGTTATGTTACAATCTGTGATTTTCTCAGCCTTACTCCAGCCAACTTTATGGTTTACTAGGCCCTATTCTCTTCCTTGTCATAATTCACACTTTGCCATGATAAATTTCACTACACACAGTTTCACTTTCACATTTCATTCCTGTATCTGTTCCTTTACATCCTTTTCCTTATTCCCTCATACCATCAAGTCATCAGAAAACCTCATGGCTTTCAGTATTTCCTCCCCGAGATTCCTTTCCACTTTATTTATGGCTATTTCAATTACCATTACAAATAGTACCATAATGGTGAGAGAGCCACTCCGTCATACCTCTCTCTTTGTCTTAACATAGCCTATGTTATCCTCATACATACTTTTCACTCTCATTGCAACTCCTCTTTCCAGTCCAGCTTCCTCTATCTTTTTCTATATTTTAATGTCTATCCATATTATAATATGCAACATTCATAAATACAATTACCAAAGTTTTCGTATAGCAAAGATCAAGTTTAATATAGACCTCTGTTCCCTAAATCCGTGCTGTTCTTATCTCCACCTTCTCTCAATTTTATTTCTTAATTTATTTTCCTTTGTCTACGTAATGCATGGGGGCACACGAAAACGGGCGATTTTGAATCATTCATTTCAAGGGCATAGTTTAAGTTGGCAGGGTTTTTATTACGTCATTCGGTTTCTTGGTCAATGCCGTTTAGGTTCCATGAATCAGTAATCGGGTATGCGTCAAGCATTTGCAGTAGAAGAGTTTTACATAAACATGTATTACCATGATCGTGCACGACGAGAATTTCGGCGTAGCTTTCAACTTCGACGCCATGATTCGGTTCTGTACAGACATATGTTTCAGAATTTGAAACAACAGGTTCAGTATTAAGAAAGAAGCGTTCAAGCCCAATAAATAATGTTCGAACGCCAGAAACTGTTGAAGTAGTCATAGCTTCGTTCCTGCGGAATCCACAGCGTTCTTCATGTTGACATTCAGTGTTATTAAGTTGGTCTCACCGCACTTCGGCCAGAATATTGTTCTCAGATTTAAAGTTGCATCCGTACAATATTTATGTATTCCAGGAATTGAAAGCCTGCTATTTCAAAAGTATAGTTGTTTTTGCTGAACAATTTTTAGAAAAATTTAACGAAAACAAAAATTTTCTGAAAAATCTTTGGATTTTGTTGAAGCTCACTTTCATATAAATGGTTATGTTAACAAACAGAACTTTCAGTACTGGGCTGCGGAGAATCCTCGCCTTTTACACCAGCGATCGTTACACAGTTAAAAAATGACAGTGTGGTGTTATAGAAAAAAATTATCGGGCCATTTTCTTTTAAGGATGACAAAGACCATGCGTTGATTGTAACTTCATAAATGTACGTCAACATGGCTCAAACATTTATTAACGATGAACTAGAGAATTATCCCGTGAAGAAGTCCAAATGGTTTCAACAGGACATAGCTAAAGCTAATACTGCAATAATCTCAATTGACGCTTTGAGAGAGCTTTTTGGAAACTGCTTCATGACCAGGAACGGTGATATCATTTGTCCTGCGAGATCACCAGCTCTTTCAGTGTGTAATTTATTTTTATGAAGACTTTTAAAAATGCGAGTGTTTGCTCATTGACCTCAAAGTATTAATGAATAGAAGACTAGGATTCGTGAAGATATTAAAGCGATCTCCAAAGAGACGTTGCAGCGAGTTACGACCAACTTGCTTTCACGAGTGCAGGAATGCTTGTATGGAAATTTAAATTAAGTTTCATTACACAGTTATTAAAATCGCCCTTTCTCACGCACCACCCTCTATATATTTATACACTGTTGCACAGTAACACATAAAGGTAATTCCTCAAAAATTCTTACACCTTTCACTGTCTCCTTTCTTAAAAATGTGTACTATAATTTCCTTTTTCAAGTCTTTCAGTACTCTTTTCTCCTTCCAAATCACTTTCAGCACCCTATATAACCCTTGTATTCCTTCTTATTCTTCAGCTCCTATTATTTCTAGGGCTAGTTCATCAACACCTGGTGTTTTTACCTGTTTAATCCTCTTTACTGTATCCTCCCCCTCCTTCCATGTGGGACCACTCCCTGCTCTTCTGCTAATCCTTCACATTCCTCTGATTCACTCTCAACCCTTTCCTCTTCCAGGTTGAACATCTTAAAAATATCCCCTCCATATTTCCTTTTATTCCTACTCTGTCGCCATCTTTTTCCCTTATTCATAAATAATTCTAACTTCTTGTATTTTCTTTCTCTTATTGTTTATTATATGTCTATATAAATTTTCATACTCCCTTCCACAATGCTTCGATCTGCTCTTTTTTTTACTACACTTTTCTTATATCTCCTCATTCCTATTATTAAAACTCCTTCTGAATTATTGTGTCTTCTTCCTCTCTTTCCTTCACTCTGTCGTTCCACCATGGTTTCTCCTTCCACATACTTTTATCCCTTGTTCTCCCACATAGGTACCTTCTCTGTAGCTCCCACAAAACTGTTATAAGTATAAAAGGCATTAGTAAAAATATAACCTTAGGATACTTTAAGACTAAATAAATAGATAAATACAAACTCAACAGCTTCAGGTTTAATCAGAGTGCGTGAAAGTCAAACAACCATATTCAACACCCCTAAAAAACCCCATTCTTCATTGATTTTCGCTAGGGATACACAGATAAACTGATTGCCCATGTCCCTGCAGCACCCTGTTCTCCAATCTAACAATATCCATTTGTTTCCGCTGTCTACATCCTAGCGTATATAAATACTGAATGACGGTTGCCTTCAAACTTCTATGACCCTTATGATCACGATTGTATTGATCCAGAACTCATATTTTTAATAATGAAAAAGAATGTGGGGAATGCCAGGCCTCCACCGTGGTTCGGATTCCACGTTAAACTGTAGGTCCTTCATTTCATCTCACAATCACCCTACCATTACACATTAGCGTAAGTGCGTATAACCCGAATGGGTAGTATGACGCGGTGCTAATAATAATAATAATAATAATAATAATGAAAAACGTTATACGCAGAAACAAGACAGCATTCATTCAACACAACAGGGAATACACACATGATAAAAACCCCTAGTGATTGGTTTAGAAGAGATAATACGAGTACATCACAAATACATCATAAAAGGCCAATGCTGAAATAATTTAAAATTATTTTTAACTTGAAGAGTTTATAAAAATGTAACTGTTGGTAAGATGAGGCGGAGGGAAAAACTTACCATACTTAGATTTCCATCAGATTGCTCCACAGTTTCTGAGGGTATAATTGTCACGTCCCTTATGTCTATCTTCCACAACAGGCATGCCAGCCTTTGTTCATACCGATAGTGCCTGAGAGATATGATAAAGGCAAACAAATTTTTAATGATTATATATATGTGTGTATATAAAGATAGAGATAGAGAGAAAGAGAGAGTTAAAATGTGCTAAAACATAATTTTTATCTTTGCCAACACTATTTTAATACAATGAGAGTATTTCCATTTTGACTTAAACATATTTCTATTTTAATGGTTGAACATATATTTAGTCACATTTCAACACAATGTATCTAGCATTTTTACTAGAACTATTTTCTGACCATCATGTCTAAGAAGTCAATTCACACAATAAAGTGTAAATAAGTCTTTTTTGTCAAGGATCGACAATTTTATATTTTGATCACTAGAAGGCTTTATTTGAAATATTAGTTTAAATATGTCTTAAAGAAAAATACTAAAAGTGTTGTTAGTTGTCTTATATTCTCAAATGGCAGTATGTGTACCTCATGTATGCTAGATTTTTTCAAACAAATCCCTGTCATGAAGATTACACGTTTTCAAATATTATATAAAATCTGTAGAGTCTAATTCAAATCATGATATTTTCCTTGGTAATGTTAAAATTGGTGACAGGCACTCAATATTATGGAATTTACCAGTAATGGAAATAAGTTTGGATCATATATTAAGATATATATGCGTGTCTGGGCTACATCACACAAAGCCAAGTTGTTGGGAAGATTAGACGGTAATTATATAAATCTGCCCAGGGAGGCCGGAAGAGCTTAAGTGTTACAGTGTAGCAATAAAGGGAATAGACTATGTTATAAAGAATCCGCTGACTCGAGTTGGATCAGTGATAGGATTTCTTAACATGAGTGTGTGTCATAACCGCGTTATTGAAGTGTTCGATTGCAAAACTCTTAGTCAGCACATAGCTCTACAACTAGGATAAAATGTTTTATTAATAAGAGGCAGAGAATCAAGGTTTCTCTCTTCTCTGCACAGTCGTGTGGCGGGTTTGTTTTGGACCATGGATCCGTGGTTACAGGCATCCGTGACGTATAGTACGCAGGGCTAACAACGACTTTATGTTAAACTGACAAGTTCGAGTCTCGGTAATAGCAATTGCCTTGTATTGCCTTATAAGAGTACAAGATGGACTTGTGTATGAACCGCTGTCGAGGAACTACTAGTTGAACTGTTGCGCGGTTAGGGCAGTACCCAGTAACGGCAAACGAACTAAGTCAAAATCCAGCTCGACGACGCGGATCCTTCATCGCTGTTCTTCAATTTATGTATTTCAAACATCTCATGTAGCTTTTGTCAAATAAACACCTCGCTTACAAGGTCTGCCAACGCCTCCGTCATTCCACACCTAGCCTGACACACCGTTACCGTTAGATATGGTGTCAGAAGCTCCCCACCCGTTACACCATTAATCGTACATTATTTCCATGGAGGCTCTTTCCATGTCCCGATGAGATGATGTGATAGTGATAATAGATATGAGGGTGTGGAACCAGTGAAAACACTTAGTCAAAAGTTAAGACTTAATAATAATCACTCCTTACTTGCAACCATTATTTAGAATGTTTTCTAAAATAAAAACACTTAAGCCTAGCTAATTAAACCCTGGCGACCATTGGGATGGTTCCCCTTCCGGTAAAAAAAATACCAATGATACCATCTGGAAAACAAAACCCTGGACCCCTAGGTTGGTAGCCAGGTGCACTGACCACTACACCAAGGGGCTTGTTATATATTAAAATAAATAACACGGGAAGAGTTATAGACCAGGTACAAATATTAAATACCTAAGACTGAAGACAGCAGCCACTGCAGCCAACGCCAAAAGCATGCACAGAGGGGCAGTGATTCTCCAGTCAGTGCGATACACACACCTTTCCCCCCAAAAACCACAGAGAGGCTCTGCCCGAGGCTGGTGACCTCCCACCCACTGGAAGGGGCGCTGAGCATTCAAATATCTAAATTCCTGAAACAAATTACCGTCACTTAAAACCACATATCACCCTATACTTAGGCTATAACAAATACATTAATGTTAAATATCTCTGATCCGCCTCTCTATTAGGCTTGATATGAAATACGATTGTCGTGTGGAGCTTATGGAATATAGAGATACTTCTGGGTGATTTACTAATATTGTACAAATACACAGAACAAAATTCTAAACGTGCATACAGTACTTTAAATATTAAGTTAATCATGTTGCGTTTGAGGAAGGATGAGTGTAGTTTTGAAGTTCCAGATGTGACGTCCACAGCATTCATCCTTTACAAGGCAAGGTTGAAGCCATACACAAAAATCCACCTTCCAAAAACAAACCCGAACTTCAAGCTTTCCTAAGATTTTTCAAGTTATATCAAATATTTGAAAGATAAAGCTACGGTCTTAGAATTTCTACATTATCTTTAAGACAAACATACAAAATATAAGAGGACAAAATACATAATCGTGAGAACGTATTCAATAACTCCAAGGCCATATTAAAATCATACTTGGTTTTGACGTATTATAAAATAATTATATTATTGATACTTAGTAAAATGCATCTCCTTATGGGTTTTGAATGGTACTAACCAACAACATTAATAATGAAACGTAAGCTCCGGTGGCGGTTGGATCAAGAACCATGTCAAGAAAAGACAGTAGCTATGCTTGAATTGATCATAAAGTTTTGGAAGTTATTTTGGCATCAATAAGATATAATAATTTCTCTCAGGCATATTGTTCACATTAGTGTAATATCCTAACCACAAATGTTACAGGTAAGTGTGGTGTATGTAGGCTATATACTATTGAAATATAATAGGAATGCTTATGGGCTTATTGACTCCCATTAAACACTTCACAAACTGTAGGTACAAATCCTAAGGGCGTTTTTATTTTAAAACTAAATAACCTGACTTTCTCAATCAAATACAGTTTCAATAATCCATTAATTACCATGTACTGTGTAGAGTAAGAGAATAGGCTTGCTTTATAAGGTTGGCCTGAAGAGGATTATTGAGAGGAACTCAAACCTTACATTTCATTTTATTATAAATGTATGTCACAAGATCCTTACTATGGGGTAGTATAGTGATCTTGCCGAAGAAATTCCCCAAAAGGTGTATATTCTTACCTCATACTACACAGCAGTAAGGATATAGTCAAAGTAGTAGACCGCTTCAATACATGGTGACGTGAACTCAACATAGTCGTTGAGGTAGCCTACTAAACCTGCCAAGCAGTCGCGGTTAGTGAAACAAGCCATACATACTTGAAAACCAAATTAGTATATTATTATTTAACCTATATCCTAAGCAACTCACCAATTATTTGTATAAGAAATTCAATCTCCACATCTTTTTGACGAATTTCTCCAAGATGCTGTCATAAAGCAAAAAAAGGCAATTTTTATTTTATTTATTTTAGTAATGTTTTCCCAATTGAGACGATTGATAAACCCACCGTACGATTTTCTCCCTTAGTGCTATACGCTTCATCTCGGAAAATTATCGCTCTACTATTTGTTAAAATGAAAATATACCGTTTGTAAAAACATTGGCTGCTGTTCCAGATAATCCTGAGCTCTTGCTAAATGCCAATCCACTGCATTGCTGCCCCCAAACCATATTTAAAATTCTCAACAAGCATACACTTTTTTGTATTTATTAATTTAAATTATATAATTATAAAATGTTCATATAGTGATCGATAGATTGGTTGTTTTCGTTTCCTTATGATCGGCAAATGTTTTGTTGAGTCCCTAAATAGTAGAATAGTGACAAGGTTGGTCAAACTGATGACTGACTTGTCATCTGGCAACACAAAAACAATGAGGGGGCTGGGAGAGGGTGTTTTCTTAAAACAGCATGCACTGAATTCACAGTTTTTATGTGCATAAAAGAGGTAAGCTTTCCCACCAACAACAAGATCTCCTTAGCATTACATATTGCCTAGTATTAATCGTGCCTTGCACAATGGGGGTAATTTTTAAGCATTTTCATGAGCGACAGCTTTTATTGAAGTACGATAATATTTGGATCGGCCCTCTTAACGCAGCCCTTCACATCCTTCATCACAATTAAACACTTGTTACATAGTTACACATTTTAAAGTGCTCCCTTCATGGAATGTTTAAACTGCAATCATTCTAAAATTAATTATATATAGATACTAGCTTTTACCCGTCATGGCTTCGCCCACAATAATTGATAACATCTTTTAATTTTTAACTAAACTGTTTTGGTCATAAATCAAATTTTATTTTTTCAAATATCTTTGGTTTTTTCTCAGTTCTAGCTGTAAATAATTTTGCCGTATTTTAATTTTCACTTTTAAATATTTCGTAGTAAAAGAAATATATTATTGAAATTATTAATTATAAATTTAATTTATTTTAAATTTTTAACTTCATAATTTGTAAGAAAAAATGGGTGTGTGTACTTATGTACGCGCGTGAGAAGTTATACTTCTTTGGCATCATTAAAAATTTAATAATATAATATATATAATTATTAAAAATAAAATTTAGAAAATAATAAATATATATGACATAATTTGTTCTAAATATTATAAGATTCTTAATTTTAAATATTTATTATTGATTATTTAATATTTTAAAAGTAAATGAGTAAATTTAATAATAAATTCAAAAATGGAATTTAAGTTTATTCATTTTTTAAATATTTATTATTTTCTTAATTTAATATTCACTTTTAATTTTTATCAAAAAGTTTTCATTAAATTTGTTCATTTATTTTATAAATATTTATTATTTATTCAATTTAATAATAAATGTTAAAAGTTCATATTTTAATTTGATGTTCAATTTAAATTTTTATCACAATTTTTTTATTAATTGTTTTATTAATTTTATTTTTTTATTTTGTAAATATTAAATAACCAATAATAAATATTTAACAATAATAATTTAATAATATTTAGTATTAATTATGTTAAATAATAATATTTTAATTTATATCAATAAATAATACATACGGATAGTTAACCACAATTATATTGGAGCACTTGAAAAAGTCTATAAGCACATTTTTTTTCACTAATATTTACGAATAGTAAATAATATTAATCAAAATATTCAATTCAAATCACTACTGAATATAATTTATTAGCACATATATAATTCGCACTTGTATGAAACTAAAACACTTGTTGTGAATGTAGAAACTAGAAACATGTGGATAAATATTATATTTATGAAAACAGTGATCAGAGGCGACGAGCGTACCATAGAGAAAGGAATAACATAGTATACATTTCTCTATGAGCGTACCAACATGCGCGACTAACAGAGGTTCTATTTCTATTTTGTTGGTAGCTTTTTTTTTTCTCGAGACTTAATGAGAGGTTTAGCTTCAACCTGTTACTTTTGTGTTACAGTGATGCGCGCGCATCTTAAAATTTCACTCTCATAATTTTTTCATAACACGCCTAAAGAAGTATAACTTCAATAAATAAGTTAAACAAAAAAAAAATTAGAACTACATAGCTAAAATCAAATCATATTTATTATTTATTAGTATGAAACTACGACACCCACACTAATTACTATTTACTTTAATTGAATCGTTTTTTGGAGAAAGGTCACACATCCTTAAAGTTAAATTTTACAGGAGAGACAAAAAACTACGTAACTAATTCCGGACTAAGGTGACATCCAAACCAAAATTCACCAATCAAAAGCACATGAAAATACATGTTTGGACATTAGAATAAAGTCAAAATGTAAAACAATTTTTATATAAAAATTTGATAAAAACAAAGGACATGTGTCCTTTCAATAATAAATAGGACATTCTTGATAAATCTTAAGTGTTTCTTAATATTTAACTCATTTTTACAACAGCGCAATGTAAATATTTGTAAAAAAGTCCATTACAATAAGTTGATCAATATAATATTAATAAAAAAATGGGCGCTTATTAACCAATTTGTCAATATTAGGCAACATTAAACACAGAAATCCAGAATAAGACTGTAATTCTTCTTTAATAATCACATTGAAACTTAAATACACAGTAATTTTGCACTTAATGTTAGGCCTACTTTAGTATTTTGAGAGTTCACTATGCATCTTTATCATCATCATCATGGTTCACTGTTGGCCATTCAAGTATTTCTTCATAAAACCCTAGATGCTCTGAGTTTACATACTGCACTACTTTCCTAATATCATCTATCTTTTTCCTGTTGATTGGATTTTTGTCCTGATAAGCTTTAGATGTTGGCAACTTTACTTTCCGGATAGTGCTGTCATCAGTTTTGTGAAGGAGCCTGAATGTGTATTGTTGCAGCCCATCAATGAAATCCAAGGCACAGACATTTCCTGGAGATTTTGCATCGAATACAAGCATCGAGTACTGTGAAATTCCAAATGATACTTTTTTATCCTTTGAAACATTACTACCGAGAGATTCTACAGAGAGTGTGGTTTTCTTGTAATGTTCCTGCCACCAAGTTTTAAAATCCAAAATATCTGCAGTGTTAATCACATTGACACAGAAGTTACCTTTCTTGCTTGCCTCTGCTATGTAACGTGCATACTGATCAGGAGTGTAAACTCTGTCAATCTTCTTCAGATACCGCTTTATTACTCCAAAATCTCTGTCACAAGGGAGGAAACTGTGTCCCCTCACAGGAAAGTACTGAAAAATCTTTGAGAATCGACCTGTAACTGTCAATGCAGAAAGAAAACGAGCAACAGTATGGTTACGGTTTTGGCCTCCACAGCTGTTTGAGAACACGTGCAACACTTTTACTTTTTTAGGTAGAACATAATCAATATAGTGTTTTATGAAAGAACACACCTCATTTGGACCTTTTCTAGCCAAACCCTCATGGTAAACATACATTTCACTTTTCCCTGTAACGACATTCTGAATGCAAAAGTTATTTACCCACAACTGTCTGAAATAGAAAATTTCCTGCACAGGGACATGTGGCAATGGAAGATTCTGCATATAATCAAAGACAATAGCGGACACTTGGTCATCACGTTTTCCGACTTCACGTATTTCATTTAATTTGTTGTAAAACTTTTTCGATCTTCTGACATGAACAACTTTTTCGGCAACTGCTACTCTTTTTGCACGATCATTAAGTGCGGGGCTTTTAATCTTTACACTAAGTTGTTCACAAGTGGAACAAACATCTTTTTGAGCCCTTCCAAATTTATTACCGTAGTTTTCCTTGAAATATGTGTAGTAAAAGTTGTACTTCACTTTTGCTTCAGGGTGCTTCTGTACAAAAAGCTGGTACATTTTAGTCACATTGAGTTGAGAGTCAAGGTAGACTTGATCAGATCCTGAATAGTGAGATTGTTTTGTGGGAAACATTCAATATGGTTCTTCACCAGTTCTACGATTTCTCCTGGAATAGAATGAGATTTTGGATTGACACCTCTTCCATCCCTTGGAGACCTCCCTTCAAGAAGAAGTCCTGATATACGTCGAATACGTTTTTCACTTATATTGAGCAAATTTATTAAAGCTTTCTTAAAAACGGGAACTCTTGTGCCTCCATTCAAAACATGATAACAGAAGCCACTTTTTCTTGGTTTCTTCTTTTCAACAGGACCATGGGATCGTCGGCGGGCTATGGGCCTGACTTCGATGAGCCCTTGTAAAAAAATATCTTGCTCATCCTTCGAAGTGAAATCATTATAGAAGTGTGTGAATATGGTCAACTTTTCTTCTTCAGATAATGCATCTAAACATTTCTTGTGGCATCTAAAAACAATAAAAGTAATGATTATATTTTATAGTAGTTTTTAATTATGTTAATTTCCTCTGTTAACACATGCTTCAAAAATAAAAAATAAACCTCCATAAATTTCTCAGTTACTGTTTAACTGATGCAAACATAGATGCAACAATGCCATGTTTACATGCCTTACAGTTAGACGTGTGCTAATAGAGTTTTTTTTATCGAATAAAATGGCAAATTTTATATAGTACAAATCGAATAACTTAACAAAATCAGTTTTAATGGAAATTATTTTTATTATTTTTATTTATTTCAAAAACAGTGTTTTATATTTAATTATTGGAAGAGAGCAAAGAATACCACAAAACAATATTTGACACCTCTTATAATTTTTCTTTGGTTTCACACACCTTAAAGCATATCCAGGTTCGTCACCCCTTACATTTCTTTCATGTTTGAAAACCTTAAAATGTTAAATTTACTTGACACCCCTTATAATCTCTATTCTTTGTCTGGGTCGCCTCCCTGTCTGGCTATCTAACAACAAACTGACAATGCACACTCATTAATGTTGACCTTGGAAACATACTTCCAAGCCCCTTACCCTCATTTTCATGACTTGAAAGATGGTAGAGTAGCAATTATGTCTAACCTACTCACTAGACTATGGACGTTCATTAATATTGTATTATTATTATTATTACTATCATCATCATCATCATCAACGCATAAGCTAACATTTGCTGTTTAGTACTTACCCACATATTGTGCCCATCTGCTTTTCAGCAATAACAGTCCCACTATAGCTCTGGTGTTGTTCTCCTCTTAAGTTCGCTTTCTTTATGAGGCGAGCTTTATATTTATCTTTATGTCTATTTCTTCGTTTTCTTTTTCCTTGTTCTACACCATTTTCTTCGACAGAAGACACCGACTCACTTCCAGTAGCATCCATCTTTGTGAGCTAACTGAATTTTGCAAGGCATGATGGGAGCTGTAGACAGCCATTTAGTATTGAAAAGGCATATGTCCAGGACAAGTGCCCTTTCAAAAACAAAGTAAAACTTGTATTATTTTTATCTCAGTGGCTAACACTAGGAAATGTGCCAGTTATTCACAGAAATGTCCGCAGACGTGCAGAGAGTAATGTAACGCATATAACTCAATTTCGCAAAAAAGTGGACAAGTGACCTTTCAATAATAAACCATTCAATTACAAAATATCAAATCACACATTCTTAAATAACATAGTTTCAATCACATTATAATCATTTATTATTATTTAAAATCAAAGGTTGGGAACAGTCCTATATGTTATTCCAGGAAATAATCTACCCACGTACAAAGTTTCAGTAGAATCCGTTCAGCAGTTTTGGCGTGATTGAGCAACAAACATCCAAACACACAAACTTTCGCATTTATAATATTATATATTATATATATATATATATATATATATATATATATATATATATATATATATAGATAGATAGATAGATAGATATATATAGATAGATAGATAGATATAAGACGTATTTAAATATTCAGTTTTAAAATTTAACTTTATAATATTTCATGCCTTACATACTTTGACTCATTGCCACTACTTTCAGCAAACCCGCAACTACCCCAACCACAAGCTCCAGTACAACTATTGACAACAGCAGTAATCCATTTACATATTGTTATGATAGCTCCTGTAAAAGGTCAAAACTGTGTAGCAATTGAATGATCAATCTAAATGGCCTGAGGCTATGAACATTGAGTCTACAATATCATCAACTATTAAAAGGTACTAAAAGTAATTAATGTTACTTATGGACATCCAACACTCCTGGAAAACGACAATGGCCGTAGTTTCGTGTCAGAGAAAATTAAACCGTTTCCAATGCTCAATTGAATTAAGTATCTAGCAACAGCACCCTATCATACTGCAAACAATTACCTAACAAAATGTATTATATGAATAGATAAATGCCATTTGGGGATGATAATAATAGCGGGTGACTGGCAAACTTGACTTGTAAGGATCATTCTTATGTTCGGGACATTTCCAACCGTATATAAAAGTTGGGATCCAGCTTAGTTCCTAATGCACCGACAGCTCCGAACAAGTTTAGATGTACCACGTTCAAATAGACAAACAAGTTTTAAACGGCTTATATTGACGTCAATAGGGGTTGATGAAGTGCTAAGAAAAATATACACATTTTAACTTAAAGGGGCAGACTTGAATAAACAATCTATATACACACCAACCTCGTAAGTGCTCAGAAAGAGCAGTACTGATAGAGGATATATATCAGAGAAGCCTGTTTCAAAAGTTAAATCTTAAAGAATTACTGAAAATGACATTGTGATACATATAAATAAATCCATATCACTTCAACAGCCTTTAATACAACCACATTTGGCAATAAAAGAGCATGAGTATCAAAAAGTGAAAGCAATAGATGACTGAGATCTGAGCAGCAACCAACATCAGTGACAGACAATCTAGGTCAACCGCTATTAAGTAATATGTGGCTCTTAGTATATTAGTCAGGACATAGTAATCAATTTGTGAATCAATAATAAAAACACCTTATTTGTGCGTTAGGAGACTTCTGACCTTCAATAAACAATCTTTAGATCGTAAGTGCCGTTGGTCTAATAATTTGATGAGCACGTTAAACAAATGATTTGCATTAATGTTTCTTGGACCCACGATCCATTACTTTTGAATCGTGAAGAGTCTTGATCAATTACTGAAGTAATATTATCTTTTGTCAATCATTGGATTGGTAGAGAGTATATTGTTAGAGGCCTTTTCACCCATTAAGTTACTAGTGTACTGCACACATTTGAACTTTATATTAAGTCCCCTTGATTCTTGGGGCTCTCACTTAACATAGTAGGTCTATACCTAGCCTAAATTAACTTTATCTAAATTTATGCAATCGTATTTGTCGTAGCTCAAGCTGGTATTTTAATTAAAACTATTACTATCGGGCTGGATACCGATAATATGGATATTAAACATAATAATTTTCTTTCTGTGCATGAAAAAAAGGTCCCATTATTGGCATACCGACTACTCGACACAGAAAACATTGCAGCTCGTGGCCAAGCGCTGCAATCACTCTAGAGTATGAAAGGCGAGGATGTGAGAGGAGATACCCATAGTGTCCTAGTACAGTCAGTACCAAATGGCAAGTGGGACATAAGTAATAATAATAATAATAATAATCGACTTTAATGGCGAAGTTAAGACTACTGCCTTTTCTTACACTTAACCAATACAATTTAAACTGAAGTTTAACAAAATAATATATATATAAAAAAACACACAAAAAGTTTTAAGAAAAAGAGAAAAAAAAACTAGAGCTAAAATACACAAGAGTTACGTACCACGCTCGCATGCGCGCACGCACGCACACACACACACACACACACACACACACACACACATACACACACACACACACAATGTGTGATTACGTCTCACCCCTCTCAATCTTAAGAATGAGCTTCCATACGCAACTTATTTGCGACTTTTCGCTTAAAACCATTCAATTCTAATTTCTTTACATCGTTGGTTAGGGTAGTCCATGAATGAGAAGCTAAAACAGTGAAAGAATTTGAGTAATGATTGGAATTATGAAGAGGAATGAATAAAACTGAGTCTTCTTGTGATCGAGTGTTGAAATTATTATTAGGGTTGAGTAAGCGAATACGTGAAGAAAGGTATTGTGGGGAGTTGGTAGTCAATAGTTTCTTTATGATTGTCATCGAGTGTAGAGCCAAGCTAGTCTCTTATAGTATGGGGAAATATGATCACGTGACCGGAGGTCGAATATAAATCTTACACATGTATTCTGGAGTCTTTGTAGTCTTGCCACAAGGTCAGCTGTCAGGTCATTATAAACTACATCACAATAGTCGAAAAGCGGGAGGATAAGGGATTGGATAAGAGTGGATTTAATATTCATTGGTATACATTTTTTCAGGCGCTTTTGTGAGTGTAAGGCAAATAACAATTTTTTACATATTTGTTTCACATGATTATTCCATGTTAGGTTTTAATTTATATGTAAACCAAGGTTATTAACAACCGGCACAAGTGAAATTGTGCTGTTATTTAAATTTATTTGTTGTGCAGATGTGAAACTCAGTGTGGATAGTAATTTTTTCGACCCTATGACAATAGATTGAGATTTTTTAGGATTTACATTAAGACCATTTTGTAGTGACCAATTATGTGTTGCACTTAAGTCAGCATTCATATTATCCACGCACGGCACTATCAATATGAGAAATAGAGAATGATAAATAAAGTTGGAAATCATCGGCATATAGATGATGTTGAGAATGTTGCAAGTAACTTGGCTAATATGAGACGTCTGCTACTTAAGTTGAATATATAAGTAGTTCTAACTTACCTTAAATACTAAATTAACTCCTCGACACCTGATATGTGTCCGTCAGTGTTTTCACAGTAGCTATTTGACGTTCTACTATTGCCACTGTCACTTTCACCTCCAAAATAAATAAAAAATGTTCTATCTCTTCTTCTATCAGACCATAATTTTCCCATTAATCGGCTTCTTATTTCTTAACATATGATATAGCCTGTTGACAATCTTTCTCAGTGATACTATTGATTGCTTCTTCTGTTAAATGTTTTATTTATAAATTGCTTTGAGCAACATTTTTGGCCGCGGCTCGTGATTTCACCATGTTTCAAATCAATTCTATAGCGTTAAGGTTATAATGGTATGGAAGTAACCTAATAACACTGTGCCCATGTTGTCCTGTGCCCATGTCCGGCCTTGTGGTTACTAATATTCGATGACTTCTTGAGATTGCAGTTTAGAGATGGTGTTAGCAGCTACGCCTATGCAGACGACGGCCTGCTACTCGTCAGAGGTAACACCAGGATTGAGTTGGAAGCGAAAGCGGACCATGCGGTGAGGACGGTGTTCGAATGGGGAGTGAGGGCTCGGCTCACCTTCTCGAGGGCGAAGACGAAGATGACCTTGCTCAAGGGGAGACACTCAGCGATGAGGCATCCTACGGTGCACATGGACGGCGCGCACACAGGATATGTTAGGGTTAACAGGTATCTGGGTGTCTTGTTAGATGAGGGTTTGCTTTTTAATGATCATTTCAGGATGGTCGCGGGAGTGGCGAAGGCGGCGTTTGGGAGATTCATCCGAGTCTCAAGGACCTCCTGGGGACTGGACTTTGATACACTACGGAAGATGTACAAGGCCCTAGTGGAGTCGGTGCTGACCTACGGATGTGTGGTGTGGCAGCATCGTATGGAGGTCGGCAGCAGCGAGCTCATCCTTCGACGTGCACAGAGGTTTGCTCTACTTGCGGTGACTAAGGGTTATAGTACTGTCTCTTATGATGCCTTGCCCGTTGTTGCAGGAGTGCTGCCGATAGACCTGCTCGTTAGGGAGAGGGCCAGACTCTACTGGGCAAAGAAGAATGGCCTGGACCTGGAAGAAGAGAGGAGGAACGCGCGGCGAGACTCGCTAGCCATCTGGCAGGCGAGGTGGGACAGGTCCACGAAAGGCAGGGAGACTTATCTTTTTTGGCCATCTGTGCAGGCTAGGATGGAGAGTGGCTGGGTCGGGACCAACCACTATGCTACGCAGATCCTCACCGGACATGGGAATTTCAATGCGAAGCTTCACGGCTTCGCACTGAAGGAGAACCCGGACTGCGAGGCCTGTGGCGCCTATGAGGATGCTGGGCACGTGCTGCTGTCCTGCGAGCGGTTCGAAGGGGAGAGAAGAATACTTGGGCTGGAGGTTGGGGAGCCGCTTAGGAGGACGGAGATGGTGGGAGACCCCAGAAGCTATGCGTGCTTCTTGAGGTTTGCTACAGCGGTAGGAAAGAAGAAAGAACGTCGAGGTAACGTAGTTAGGTAATAATGTCTAATATTAGAGACAACTAATCTTGCCTTTTTTCCACAGGTTAGTCTTAAGTGCGATCGAGTGCGATTTGCGATGGAGGGGGGCTTTTTATTGGGGGCTAGGTTCAGAGTAGGTCAGGGCCTGGGGCTTGACTTGCTCTTGTTTGAGGATTCCTGTTAGGGCTTCTTTTTCAAAATTTAAATTGCAATTTTAGAATTGCTTGCACACTCTTTGGCTTTAAATTCATTGTAAGGAGGCGGTCCTTCAGAAGGGCCGGGGTGGGTACCTCCACGAGGTCCCCGCTGGGCAACGTAGGGTAAAGACTTAGAGTCGATCCCTACGGCTGAATCCCACCTCCCCCACGTGGCGAACACCAGCTGCAGGGGTCCTCCCACTCTCGGATACGGGTGAATGCGTATACGAGGGGTTTTCCCGTGCTCGTTGAAGCGTCACTTGCCTCTTGAAGCCGTGGTTGCGCTGCGAAAAGTCTCTGACTTATGTGCGGCGTAGCGGAAAGAGGTCCCAATTGGGCGATAGAGGGAGTCCTTTCTGTCCTGTGCCCATGTTGTCCGAATAAATATTATATGTAAAATTTGGGAGACTTACGTTGGCAGTGGATTAGCTCCAAGAGTTCACTTTTCGCCATCTGTTCCCCATATGCAATACTGTTTGTGTCTAACCACAGTTACATTTCAGCCTTTCGAGATCCCATTGTTGGTGGTTAATTTATATGAACTGTATGATATCATGCATTGTCCCTTACAATGAGGCTATTTTGAGAAATATTGCGGATAAGTTTTTCCTTCGCCCCTTTAGAAAAAAAATTTTGGAATTCATCTCATGGTGATAGTCATCACTTTTTGTTTTTGATTTGAAAATAAGAAATACATTTGATACAAATCCGTGTTTTGAATCGGAACCTCTGTCCTGCACCATCATTTTTCAATACTACAGTATTTTCTGGGTCTTGCCAACATTTACTCAAAGTGTATGAGGGATGAATACAAGTTTCATCAAGATATACCACAGGAAGTTTTTGGTCCCCTAATTTATCATTTTCTCTCATTCTTCTTAAATATCTAGCCTTCCATATAACTATTTCATTTTTCTCCATTAAAATTAGTATTTTATTTTTACACTTTCTAAACTTAAACCCCACTTTTTTCAATGCTCTTCTCAAAGTTTCTTTCTTCCATTGAAATTGATTTGTTCTTCTACTACTGCTTATTAGCACTCGTAGTACTCGTATTTAAAGTTGGTGCTTTCTCTTTAACAATGTAGAGCCACCTCTGTATAAATCATTGAATGACAAATAAGTTAAAATCATCAAGAACTATTATTCTGATGCTAGGTTTTCTACTTTTTTTTCCCTGGAGTTGAAAGTTGTGTTTGTTTCCCACTTACCCTACGTCTTTCCTTTCGAATTTTTCAAATAAAACGCTTTGATTTTACTTGTAGCTTCTGCTGCGACTCTTTTAACAGGTTTCTTATAATGTCCCAATAGTTTTTCACTCTCAAAAAAAGAAATTACATTTGCAATAATTTTGCGTCCTTCACTGTGAATAGTTGGTTTAGCACGCTCATTTGAAGCCATTTTTTTAACATAAAATTTTATCAAAAGAGATAAAAAGAAAGTAGAAACATTCTAAACAAAACTACTGAAAGTCCTAAACTATGGAACTTACGCACCCCCCCCCCCCCCCCCCCCCCCCCCCGTCGGTAAGCAGACAGGAGTGTACACGCCAGAACGTCAAGACAACGACTGAAGATGTGTCTCACTGGTCTCCCCCTTCATTCTTCAAGTAAGTACTTAATTGACATTCTTTCTGCATGCAATGTTTACTGTGTCGAGTAGTTTGATTTATTTATTCCCTACTCCCTTTCTCCTGTCATGGCAAGTTGTCCCTAGGACTAATAATAAAGATGTGGCTCACTGGTAGGTTCGCGGCCCCAGTGGTGGTGTTGTACTGGAAGTAGCCGACAGGTTGCATGCTCCAGGTTTCTACCGTTCCATCATCACTAGTATCCTCTAGGAGAGCCACCACCGTGTAGTTGCCTTCCGCGTCTCCATTTTTGTCGATATACACCTGAATACACACACACCGCCACTTCTACTATCACTTTATCAGCCATAACTTGTGAATAATATTATTTATTTGCATGGCCACACTGATAAATCACATTTTGGAAAGCCCCAAATGGAGGGAGGGTAAAAAGTAGGCTATCATTTTTACCTCCCCCCTCAAAAATATATAATAAAACTTTTAGATAGTATAAAGATCTTGTTGAGGCAAGATACAAAGTTCACACTAAGGTAACATAACAGAAATAAAATGTTCTTGGAGCACACAATGAAGGTATTTTAAAAACTCTGCTGGTGATACCAGCTACATCAGTTACTGCAGAAAGAGGTTTTTCAATGCGTAAACGCGTAAAAAACTATCTTCGCTCCACGATGGAGCAACGTAGACTACATCACCTGTGTCTGCTTAATGCATACACTGAGAGGCTCAACAAACGTTAAATTGAAAAACTAATTAACAATTGGCCTTATAGCTAGTAACGAATATAGGGAAAAGGTCTTTGGAAACCTACTTTAATTTTTAGTGTTTGAGCATTTTTATTTGAGCCACATTGGATATAATTTTTCTTAATTGGTTTTGTTTGTATTAATCCTAATGTTTAGCATACCTAAAATAAATGAGAAAAATGCACAATGGGATCGTTAAAATACAGACATCCCTCGTTATATTCGATCTCACTTTACGCTTTTTCGCTTTAACGTGACTTAAAAAGAGTAATAATGCTGACTTTCAGATGAATCTTGATCTTTCATAAAAAAAAAAAAGTGGAAAATTGTCAGTTTAATGACAAAAGGCCTTCCCAGCAGCAAGAGCCTGCCGTCCCAAGGCCTTGAAGAGATCAAGAGCCTATAGTCCCAGGGCCTTCAAGAGATCAAGAGCCTACAGTCCCAACAACTTCAAGAGAGAAAGAGCCTACAGTCTCAGGGCCTTCAACTCGCGACACGACACAGCCGGTGCAGAGTCCACAACCAGCGCACAGTCAGCGTACACCCTTAAGTGTGAATCCACCTTAACCCTTAAATTAAGAGCAGTTAATTCAAGGTTGAAAAGAGAGAAAAAAGGTCTAATTTTTCAAAATTGGCTTTGACTATTTTGATTATGTATCCATCCATTGTTTAACATTACAAAATAAATTAATCTTACATCATAACCTTGCACAGAGTGGTATGATCTGTTGCGGATCCTCTTCAAGATGGCGGAACCGTCCCGAGGATCATCCCCGTTCTCGAACACCTCCGTGAGAGCTCGAGCATAGATCATGACCGCGTCGTATAGATGAGCAGCGTCCACGGGTACCTGCAGAACACACAACTAGATAATGTGAGACAGTAAATTTCACACAGAAAATTTACCAATATGGTATTTTTTTATCATTATTCTAGAAACAAATTCAAGCCCCTTAAATGAGCACCAATAAAAGCGATTCTATGTCTCTTTTCACACTCACGTATATAATACAGCCCTTTGTAGGCCAATGTTTCTCTTATGTTGGGTTATGTTAATGCTTCAATATTAAAAATCAAAGTATTTACTAATACATCACCTTTTTTGGAATATAACCATCTGAAAATTTTACCAAAAATTATTATTAGTTTCTCTTCATCATAACTAGGTCATCAATCTTGTTATTGGTTTGCTGCAGCTCTCTACTTTTTCCTATCCTGGACAATTTTTTTTAGATTTTTGTATCTTCTTCTGTCAACATCAACAGCTGATTCATGTACTCCAGTCTTGGTCTCCCTTTTAAAATTCTACTTTCCACATCTCCTTGTATAGTTTCTTGTCTCTCTACATGGTTTACCATGTTAACTCTTCTTTCCAAAGTTTCCTTTCTTACTTTTGCTTCTCTTAGCACTTATGTATTTGATACCATCTCCATCGAATATTAGTTTAACATTGGTGACCTGGCGGTCTAGGGGTAGGGTGTCAGACTTCTGTGCTGGCGGCCGGGGTTCAATCCTCGGTCCCGGCACAGATTTATCTGATTACCGAACCCTTCCTTCACCTCTGACAAGATATCTTGTGAATGTGGAGAATGCCAGGCCTCCACCGTGGTTCGGATTCCACGTTAAACTGTAGGTCCTCCATTTCATCTCACAATCATCCTACCATTACACATTAGCGTAAGTGCGTATAACCCGGACGGGTAGTAAGACGCGGTGCTAATAATAATAATAGTTTAACATTCTTCTGTAACACCACGTTTCAAATACTTCCAATCTTTTCTAATTGCCATTAATTGTTTGGATTTCATTTTTAGTACATAATAAATTAGATTATTGAAATAATTTGAAGGTTGAATCAAGTGTTTGCTAACAACTTTTCCTATCCTAACCCCCACCCTTAACTCGTCACACAACACACTGTTTAATGGCTGTGTGTATACTGTGGAAAATTTCCCGGAATATTTTCAGATCTAGATTTTATCGGGCATTTTACATCTCTACGCACAATACACCCATCAAGTCATAATTGCAAATTCTGACAGACTTCAAATATGTAAACAACACATGAGGAATACAAGTGAATAAATAAACAGAAGTTGTTGCTTCCGATTGAGCTTGCATCTTCACTGAACTAAAACAAAATCATGAGTTTTCAATGCAAAGAACATGATAAATAAATTTTAACGTCAGGTAAGATTTTCATTCGTATGAGACTAATTTCTAAATCTAAAGGGCAATCTTGATTTACTCAACCGAAAATTTAATTTGGTTGGCTGTAAGAGTCTTAAAAGATGGGCTCAGATGGGATTTTGCCCCTTGCCAAGTCTGACCATCTGACTAGACTCTTAGAAGTGGGGGAAACTTTTAAATATTGATTATTATCACAAGCAAAACCCCAGCAGTGACACAATTTTGGTGATGACTGCTATGTAGGCTATGTATTAAAAATATATTGTGCTGACTGTAAAACCAAATATTATAAAGTTAGTATAAGCTTATAATATAACCATTGCTGATGTTACGGAGTTCAATACAAGTATAAAAAAATACTTACGGAAATGCTATCAAATATTGTGCTGTGAAATGGAACACAGAAAGGTGGCTTTGCAGAAAATCTCTTGATTTGCTCACAAAGCTCCCTGAAAAACAAAATCACAGACAGTAAAATAATTAAACTACCAAATAAACAAATGCAGTGGTTTTGTATAGGCCTATTTCAGAGATTTAAATAAATTAAAAATTGTATTCAATTATTTCCCAATTGATTTTGTTTCGGTTTAATAAATCATGATATCAAGAGTGGATACAAAAATATTTGTTCATTTATTAAAACGAAACATGGGATACATGTCTTAAGGATAACGTATGAATCTACTATATAGTCCCACATATATTTATTAAACAAGTTATTACATATAATAGTAATATGTTTATCATCCCCTTCTCAAGGCAACAACCCGAAGGTTGGTTTGATGCGATTTCTCTCCATCCGGCGCTGGGCATGCACTCTGGTTAGTGCTCCTTGCACCATTTGATAGAAATACTATGTAATCGGGGTGTGTAGGAAGTGTGGTGGTTCCCAATTGTCTTCCACAGTAAATTTATATTAGCGAGCATGAAAAGGTTTACCAATTTTTCCGGGAAAGGTATTTTCATATACATTCCTGCATTCTTCTACATGCCACCATCGATATGGAACAGATGGTTTTACTTCCCCTCCAAATAAAGTTGTGCTATGGGTTTTTATCACTCAATAAATGTGGATATATATACATGTTATATATATATATTATATATCTATTTACATTATATATATACCTATTTATCACGACAAGTAAGAACAGAGTGACAATGAAAGGGGAACAATAATTGAAGATGGTACAAAGTTTCAAGTATCTGTTCAGCATTGTAGAGGAGAGAAATAAGTGAGATAGGAAAGCAAGTAGAAGTGTGAGAAGCCCGATGTGGAGCAGGGATATGCCAGACAAGTGCAAGGGAGTGGTCTACAAGGTCTATTATCCACCAATGCTGGCAAATGATACAGAAACGTGGGTAATGAAGGAACAGGATAGAAGCAGAATGCAGAAGGTAAAATTAAATTTTTGAGTATCAGGATCGGTGTGACAAAATTTAATAGGATAAGAAATGAGAGAGTGAGAGGGATAGTAAAGGAAGATCCAGTCCAGGACCGGATAGAGAAGACACGACTAATGTGGTATGTCCATGTGAGAAGATGGAGATGGAAAGAATGCAAGAAGGATGTTGGATTTGGAGGTGGGGGATAGAAGGCCGAGAGGAAGACCAAGGGACAGATGGCTGAAGGGAGTGAGGAGTGTGTAGGAGAGAGGAGAGGACTGTGCCAAGGTGGAGGGAGGAAAGGATTATGTTCCACAGCGTATAACCCAAACGGGTAGTAAGACGCGATGCTAAATATTGATTATGTTCCAAGCAGACCCATCCAGTGGCTGGAAGCAGTTCATGATGATGATGATGATGATGATTATTATTATTATTATTATTATTATATTTAAAAAGTATGAATTTATAATAGGTGGCTTGAAATAGGAGCGATATTTGACGTTTTATCAATCATAAAGTAATAATGCAATTACGTATGAAATTTGAATATGGTATATGTTTATAAAGGAGTACTTAATCCACGTGATGGACAGGGGTTCCCAAAGTAGAGTTGTTTTTATGACATATAATTTTAAAAATAGTATGTACTACTGTAACTTAAATTTATAATATTCTAAAGAGCTACAATTGTTAAAATTACTTACTCTATGGCATTAGGAACTCGAAGATTTATTGCCACACCTACAAAAGTTCACCACCTATCCCTATCTTAAGCTAGTACTATCCAGTTCACCTCATTACACCCTATTTCCTTCAGGTCCATTCTAATGTGATCCTCCCATCTACGTCTAGGTCTTCCCAATAGTCTCTTCACATCGTATTTGCCAGTCAATACTCTGAACAAGGTTCTAGAATCTCCCATTCGCACTGCATGTCCTGCCCACCGTAATCTACGGGACTTTATCATCAAAATAATGTCTCGTGATTGGTACAGGGTATGTAGTTCGTCAAGATGTAACCTCCTCCACTCCCTAGTAGTCTCATCCATTTTTGAACCAAACATCTTCCAAATGCACCAATTTTCGAAAACCCATAGAGAACAACCGGTAAAATTATTGTTTTGTATATTTTGAGTTTACATTCCCTGAAAGCAGGCGAGCTCCAGTACAATATCAGTCCTAAATATTTAAACTCATTGACCCCGTCAAATGATATATTGCTCGAAATAATCTATAAATTACTGTCCCCAATCTGTGTTCTCTGTGTGATATATACTTTGTCTTTTCAGCGTTCACTTCTAAACCTATCTCCTTACTAGCCTCTAGTGAAATCTCTGCATTTCTTGCAACACTTTATACTATTGCCCAACAAAGCTAAATAATCTGCATATCCTAAAAGCTGCAGTATACAGTTTAATGTCAACCCTTACCCACTCTCTTGCATTATTATAATAGCATACTCTAAGGTTAAATTAAAAAGAAATGAGGAAAGTACATCTCCTTGTTTCACCCATTTATGTAACTTACTGTATTTCGAAAGTATCTGATAAGTGGAGCCCATTTTTATGTAATTACATATTTTAATCCTGCTGGTTAAAATAGTGAAAAGTTAAATGTGGGCGAATTAGGTTGTTTGGTACAGTATTTTCATATTTAATTTTACATGTTTTAACATATTTTACCGGACTCTACATATATTAGAAAATACTACATAACATCATATATTTTGCGTGTTTTTTTATCACGGCATTATATCTAAGTCTTTCTTGGAGAAAATACTTTTTAATGGTGGGTCACTAATATTCAGGCAAGCTATAATTTCATAAAGGAATGTATCTCTAGAAGGAATGACACGAATGCAGTACAAAATATACTATTATATTAACTTTTTTTAAATTTGGAACGAATAGTAAAGAAAATGTTGTCGCCCAGTGTAATTATTTAACAATATATATTTTTTTTTTTATCTTCACGTTAACGATTGTAGGATTTAGCTAGTTTGTATAAATTTGGTTTCAAATTGGGTAAAAATGAAACATTTTACTTTCAAGGCAATTACTTTCAGAAATAAACACGATCAAAAATAAAATCTTATTGTCATCAACGTAGTGTTTACAATTATTTTTAAGCACATTTACGAACCTTTCTGAAAGCTGTTCATGATGTATACGTTATTTGAAACTTTTTTCTAATGCCTTTTTTATTATGTCTATTCTCCTGTGAACATTTTGTTAAATGAACTTGTTCATTTTTATAAATATATATCTCATTTTACCGTGATATTCTAATTATACTTACTGATATTACACTCACCTATAGTGTGGGTCCTTAGGAAAGGATGGAGTCAGTTTGATCACAGAGCGGAACCCAATAATATTATTACTCTTAGTACTGTTCCTAAGATGAGGGTCCAAGTATTCTGCAACAAGAGGGTACCATTTCATCCACACCTTGTTTTTCCTTATCTCAGAAAAATGTGCCATCAACCGGTATATAATAAACGCCTGTGAAGCAGACAAGAGCGTGAATACGCATTCTTTTAATATGGTTTTATTGTTGAAACATTTCTCTCGTTAGTAGAAATGTTGCCTTAAGGATTATTTTATCTTTTAGAAAAACTAATTTATAAAACGAGAACAAAGTATTTGATAACAATTTTTATTCTTAGCTTTTAAATTAAACCTTTGCTTTTAATAAGCATTTTTCATTAACAGAGCGAAAATAATCAGAATGTATAAATAAAATGTAAAGTAATTTTGACAATATCTTGCTCAATAGTTACATTCTGTTCCTAAGGTAACAATCTTTCCTCGTATTTAGCTTATAAAATACGGTTTTAGCTTAAACATCCAGGTCAAGGCTTAGAAAAGAGTGTTGGATTTTAAGACAATCAAGTTTAATAATTGTGTCAATCTCTTATATTATTATTACTATTACGATTATTATTATTATTACTAGAGTTATGTTAGTAGAAATGGATACATTTTTGACTAGTTGTACCCATTTCTAATAAAAAATAATGCTACCCCCACCACACATACGGATTAGGCACGTGGTGATTACTTCTATCTTTACAATGAATGACCTGGCCACTGCTAATTGGTCACCACCATAATTTCACCAAATTAGTTCTAAGAAAAGTCAAAATGCATATTCCTCAAATTACTATTCAAAATGCATTCAAATATCCTATTTGTTTTTCTTCAACGCTAAGACACCATATTTATCAAGGAAAAAATAATAATTTAAATTTAAGCAAACAAACAATAGTGATTTATATTCACTTTTTCACACTTTCGTAAATTAGTTAAAACAACTTTGACTATAGATAGAGAGCCCTTTGGATGAACTCAATAGAAAATACTATCAAAAGCAAATCCAAGGATTGTTGGGAATTTGTTAGAAATAATCGTGTGAATAAAGTATCACCGTCAAACTTAGAAATTAATGACATGATTATAGCTGATCCTTTATTAATTACAAATGAGTTTGGGACCTACTTTCATTCTGTTTATAATTCAGCCCTCCTTGTCTTACCCTGCCCCTTATGGAAAATAGCTCGCCTTTGTATCCATGCCACATTAAACACCCTTGATGCTGTTAATGTTTAAAGAAAAATTGAGTTCTTCTAGATGTGCAAGGACAGATGGATTTCCAAGTTTATTGTTAAAGGCTGCGCCAGTATTTTCACCCCTTTGTTAACCTATATCTTTAAAAATTAGCCTGTTAATGAAAACTCCTCTTCCTCTTGCATGGAAACAATCTGTTGTCATATATATTTATATAAAAAAAGGCAAAAACAAATACTTGTAATTATAGACCAATTTCTCTCTTGTGCATACCACAGGATTCTAATTTAGGTCATTTACTCTTTAATGTGTTTTGATGACATTGGTAAATATTTGAACTCATCTAGTTATTTACTCTTTGCTGATGATGTAAACTTATTTAAATATATCAAATCAATTGCAGATTGTATATATTTACAAAATGATGTAAATTGTATTATACAATGGTATTTTGAAAATAAATCAATAATCTAAGACAAAATATATATATCATTAACTAGGAAAACTAATCCTTTCTTTTTTACCTATAAATTGGGCAATAATAACATAGGGACACCCTTTATGTTAATGATCTTGGTGTTCTTCTGGATAACAAACTTTATTTCCACTGTCATGTTGTCCATTAATTTCCCAATCATTGAAATTACTTGCACTCATTACATTTATTACTTCATCATTTAATAAAGTTGACTGTTTTTTTTTTATGTCTCTAGTACGCCCTGGTTAGATATAAGTTAGAATATGCAAGTGTTTCTTGGAATTCCATTAACTTAATTGACTCTCTCAGTTTAGGGAAAAAGTTCAAAGAAAATTGGTTTGCTGCCTGCAAGGATAAATTCTTTACTAACCGGATATATTATGACTATGACAGAATTCAAAACTCTTAGGCCTACAAACTCTCTTTTCGCATGGACTTTATTGTGATGCCCTTTTTGTTTGTAATATTTTCAATAGCAAGATTTCTTGCAAATTTGCCCTGGATCATGTAGGTGTTTCATATCCTTCTCGGGGTTCTCGTAATCCAAAATTATTTTTTTCTCACTTTTATAGGTGAGTCATCCAGGCGTTTTATTCTAGATTTATTAAATTTGACTTCTATCATAAAATAAAAGCAAATCTCAGAGAGTTATTTAAAGAACGTCCATATTAATCATTCATCCCGTAGAGGTTCTGCCTATAATATTTAAATTACAATTTTTTTTTTTTTTATGTTACTGCTTTTAAAATATGTTAGTTTTACTACTCTTTAGTTATTTGTTATTATTGCAATTTTTTATATTTTCATTATTATTTACTATTTTTTTCGAACTATCACAGTATATTAATTTTTTTAATATCATGTTTATCTTATTTCCCCGTGTAATTATCGTATTTATAATTATTTGGTTTTTGGGTTTTTTTCAACACCGCC